>CABEEJ010002895.1:22450-69050 GCA_901482245.1 Timema douglasi
GGGGGTAAAGGAAGAAGAAGTACAGGAACACCTGCAGGAATGGAATGAAGAAATGAAAAAGTGTGGAATAAAATTCAGTATGGCGAAAAGTGAAGTGGTGGTGGCGATGACGATGATGGTGGTGGTGATGATGATGATGATGATGATGATGATGATGATAAGGCAGAGAAAAAGGTGATATAACTGGATGAAGTGGATTTGAAAGAAGCGAAGCGCGTAAAGTATCTCGGTAGTGTGATTATGGCAAAAGGGGGCAGCAGAGAAGATATAGTGAGATGAGGGCAGCAGGGAGAGTTTTTCTACAGGCGTGAACTACTATGGAAAAGAGACGTGCCGCTGAAGTGTAAGAGAGTGTTGTAAAGAACATATTCCATACCCATAGTTATGTATGCAGTGGAAACTTGGATTTTGGATAAAAGAGAAACAAGAAAAGTAGAGGTCATGGGAATGAAGTTTTTGAGGGGCATGATAGCTGTCACCAGAAGATATAGGATTAGGAATGAGGAAGATGTACGGTCAAGAGTTGGGTCATAGGGGGTACATGAAATAGTTGAAGGAGCAAGGGTGATATGGTATGGACACGTAATGAGGATGGTAAAGAATAGGATTCCAAGGAAGATATGGGAGGAACAGATAGCATCAAGTGTGCAGGTGAGAGGAGGAGAGTGGACTAAAGTGCAGAAGGAAGAATGGTGGAAGGATAGAGATGGAGGAATTTTACTATAGGGACTTGGACACAGGCTTGAAACAGTTTATGATGATATTTCATTCGTCCCTAACCCCCTTTTCCTCTTTTTTGTTAAACATAATTAAAGTTAAAAAAGTATATAATTTTGGGTAAAAAATTGAGCCATTTGTCAAATCTTAAATAAAATAAATATCACTTAGCAAAGTCAACTCAATTTGTATACGACATAACTTATGTGGATATGAGCCTGGATGTTGACTGCCAAGCCCTTAGAAATCTTTGTTTTGAGATCCATAAAATGAAGGAAAGGAAGATATAGTCAAATTTTAATAGTAAGAGGGCCCCGACACCTTGGCTCAGTTGGTAACAAGTCTGCCTACTAAGCTAATGGCTCCAGGTTCAATTCCCAACATGGCTGCAAAATGTACCATTTGTAAAATTGAAGTTTCCCATTTCACAGTGATGAATTGACGGCCGAGGGATTGATCATTGTGTTTGTTTGTTCTGGATTTAAAATTTTAGGACTGACATAATCAGTCGATTAAAAAAGCTCATGAAGCTTTTTAGAAAATACAAATTATTGCTACTACACAGTTAAAATAAATAATATTTGTTCTATATTTATCATTGTTGTTTAATAAGTATCGATAATATATATCTAAAGTGAGAGCTGATTATCATGTGACTTTAACTTGACGTGTGAATATGAGAATGTAGATCTATTAACTTTTCCAGCTGTCAGATAAGATTATTCCTAAGAAAATTATACTGTACAAATGATCTAACTGCCGAAATAATCAGAATGTTCATGACCATAAAAAATTTGTCATCCTAAGTTCCTGAAATATATAAATATTTAGATTCACCTGGATTGAAGAGGATGATGGATCGTAAGCAACCCAATTCAGTCTTGTCCATCTTCATCTCCCTCATCTTGGAGACTAGCTCTGAGAGGACTCTATCAAAGATGGTGCCCACACCCGCTTGATGGGCCGAGTTTCGGTGGACCGTGAGCCCCGTAGCCAGTACTATTCCATCCTTCACTTCTATGGAGCGGTGCGAGAAAGCTGCAATCAGCAGCTCATTCCAACCTGTGAAAAATACTAAACAATGTTACTCTGAACAAATTCTTATAATGAGATTAGCAGTAAAATTAAATACTTAATGTTACGGTGAATATCCTGAAATAATTATCTGTGTAGATAGATGAATATCTTAACCTGTTGTCACTTGTTGGCTCTACTTTTCTTTCATATAAAAAAAACTCCATTACATCAGCCTGCAAGCTTGATCTCGGTTTTCCAGATTGAAGCCACTACTTCTTTATTTAAGTAGTTCAATTGTCCCTAAATGAAAGAGTTGACTTCGTTCTAGGGTCAATGATTCATAGAAAAATCTGGAAGCGCCAGGGGACGAACCCCAGACCTATGGTCTTGTAGCCAGAAACTCTGACCACTAGACCCCATTTAATTATATAAAATAATGATATGGGAAAATATAATCATAACTACAAAACATTTTCAACCACTTGTCCAAAGTAAACTTTGAGTTTTTATTGGTCTCATTCAAAACGTACAGAAATGTCAGACCAACGAGAACACTTGGTTGGTTCTTATTAGCGTACATGAATAGGACCAAAATTTTCCAATTACATAAACTAACATGATTATTATCTCCTTGCTTGTGGCGTTCCTTAATTTCCTCTTCATTAGGTAGTGATACAATTAGGTTCATCTGATGCAACAGAATAAAGACTTTTATCCCACTTGTGTGGTGACCCAATTGTTTGTGACGTTCCTTTTGCACCTATACTGGTGGTCACACAGTCTAATGTGTCCAGATCACAGAATACCGAATTATTGACTGTTGAGGTTTGAATCCTCACCAAGTGCATTGGAGGTGATTTTCCATGTGTGTATTATCATTGTGGTTTTCACCATTAGTGCGCTCCATTCAAATACAGGTGAATTTTCTCAAACCTACACCTCAGATTAATTTGTTAGCTAACCCTTGCATTATATTTAAAACATAAATACTAAGGATGGGATCTTTGAGTCCTAAAATCGTTAAGGAATTTGAAATTTTATAAAACATTGGATCCAAGGTTTTTAAAAAAACTCCAGTTTTGGATTGAAATTGGTTTCAGAGCTGTTACACTAATTGCCTAACTCAACATAGTTATGGGACATAAAACAAAACAAAAAAACAACAGAAATCACAATGGTTTACCACTCAACAGAATGTATTAACCTTATTATGAACACACTATGACAGAAAAAGTAAATATTCATTTATTTTCTTTACTATTTTAGTCTTATCACCTTTTTAGGTTATACGCTTATGTACTAACTACGCTGATGGTTTTAGAGAATAGTAAGGTTATATTGAGAAATATGTACCCACATTTGTGTGGAGAAAAAGAGAGAGAGGAAAACCATTTTGGAAAAGCCCCCATTAGTACACCTGGAAGAGATTCGAACCTCAATCTACCTGTCAATGGCGGCTGAGTCTACTGTGAGAGTATGGACCATGCTGCCAATGAAGACGGTAACTTAAGAATTAATTAAGCTAAATAAACATCCTATGTTTATCATGTTTTTAAAGATTTATATTTGTAAAATAGTGGATTCAACCCATTAATAATATACAAAGAAAAAAAAACTACTCATTACCTGCTCGTAAGAGAAGCACCTGGTCTTCAATGGGGAGAGAGGTAAAGTGGGGGATATTCTTGGCCCATTCAACCAGCTGGAACAACTGCTTGTTGGTCGCCTGGCAGATATTTGTCACCGCATTCTGCAAAATAGCCCAGTTATTCGTACAATACCCGAAGATCTTGCAGTTCCTAGTCAGGTGATCATGAAGAGTAGAAGTGGTGGTAAGTAAAAGTGAGTCTGCCCATGTAAGATAGTTTTCTTCCCTGTCTCTCACTATTCGTTCAGGTATAAACAAATAATTACACTATTGATGTAGGGACAGTAAAGGTATATTTTAGATTAAATGTACCTGCATTTGCATAATGGTAGAGAGGGAAATTATTTAGGAAAAATCACCTTTAATACAACCGACTGAGATTCTAGCCCCATTATCCCCATCTAGCAATGTAATTTAGCAAAATTATACATGTTATAAAAGAATAACTGGTTGGAGTGTGAAGTGGTGGTAATGACAAGGAAGAGGATAAGACCTAGTAAAGCCGTAAAGTTGAAGTAGAGCTGAGAAAGGTACAGATTGTAAAATATATTTGAAGCGCGATTTTTTTTTCTTCAAAATATTAAAATATGCATTGTGTCAAAGTTTCATGAGGTTTCAAATGTATCACGTCATAATTCTAGTTACAATTGTGTGGAAAAGCCAGTAATTTTATGGTGGCTGTTATAATAGTTATGAACAACGTCTGCAAAGTCTGAACGTAATATCTTTTATATAATGCTATAAAAAATTGTAACGTATTATACCTCCTGAAATATCTAAAGTAAAACATGAAAAAGTTGTCTTGTTGGAAACTTTTTTTCTTTTGATTTTGCTCAGGTACATTATGTTTAAGAAATTATAAGAAAAGCTAAAATTTATTTTTGAAAAAAACTATGGGCCAATAGCACCCCTCATTTATGTGTGGTAGCGTTTTGAAGTTGAAGAGGGTGAACTTCACTTTAAGCTCTGTCCGGTCTTGAAGAGCAGAGAAATGCTATACAGTTGTAGTGTTGAGAACTAAATCATTAGTTCATCCCATCCACATCAAAATTGATAATATCGGTTTCACAAAATACAAGGTTCATTCACTTATACATTAATTATACTCATCTTCGTTTGTAATTATAGTTTAATAAACATGGTTTTATTGTACTTGCCGAGACAATGTTAACAATTCAAGAAAACATTTTATATGCAACTCCAAATTTTATTACACCATGCTTTTGAATTAAGAAATCAGCTATCCACAGAGGTAGGTGGCTGGGCAGTCTAAGGTTTTACACTCGCATTCACACTTTGCCACCGTTTATAATCAGGCCCGGGTTCTAATGCTGGTCAAATTCACTGGCATTAATTAAACACTTTAGAACAGTTGGTAGAGCGTGAGCCAACTGAGATATAGGTCTGATATTGAGTTGGTCTGAGATTTATCTTTGGTAAATTGTCGGCTAGGGGACTGGTTGTTGTATTAGCGACATGATCAGTTTTTCGACCATTACAAATAGTGATTATTGAATAAATAAATAGTATCAAACTTTACAATTTTGTTATTATTCAATACTAAATAAAGTGATTTATATCAGTAACAATTATACACATAACAAATGGCTCCAACGTGAGGGCATTCACAATATAAACATTTCATAAACCTTATAAATGGTGTCTCAAATGTAGAGGCATTATTCTGTAACTCTTATTATTATTATTATTATTATTATTATTATTATTATTATTATTATTATTATTAGCACCGCGTCTTACTACCCGTTCGGGTTATACGCACTTACGCTAATGTGTAATGGTAGGGTGATTGTGAGATGAAATGAAGGACCTACAGTTTAACGTGGAATCCGAACCACGGTGGAGGCCTGGCATTCCCCACATTCACAAGATGTCTTGTCAGAGGTGAAGGAAGGGTTTGGCAATCAGATAAATCTATGCCGGGACCGAGGATTGAACCCCGGCCGCCAGCATAGAAGTCTGACACCTTACCCCTACTGTAACTCTTCAAATGACGCCTAGCCGGGGGACGATTAAAGAACTTTAATCACATAATTCTAGAACTCTTCAATTGGCGTCCAAACGTGGGACCCGTAACGAAACTCTTCAATTGGCGCTCGATCACGGGGCAATTATCAGCTAATTAAACAGTAAACTCTTCAATAGGCTCCCAAACGTGGGACCCGTAATGGACCTCTTCAATTGACGCTCGATCACGGGGCTATAAATACCAATTATATCATTAAAATACCGTGCCGCTTTAATTAGTGCTCGACCATGGGGCAATAATCATCTAATTAAACAGTAAACTCTTCAATAGGCTCCCAAACGTAGGGGAATTAAACAGTATCTCTTCAATTTAATCAGGGTGTTCAAAAAGTACATCCACCTAATACAAAATAATTATTTGAGGTTGATTTTAACAGGTTATTTTTTCATAGTTTCAGGAAAATACAGGTGAACATATTCTTAGCCACTTTACTCCGTTATATTATTGATTTAAATCACTGTATGATGCTGAAAGTCTAAACACAGTCTTCAGGCATAGCACTCCATGTAAACATAAATATAACCCTGCTGACTTCACACCAATGAATCCTACTGATGACAGTCCTCTTGGAAAAACCAAACGCAGCTGTTTGACATCCATCCAAGAAGCCTCTCTCCAGTTGTGAGCCATTATTCTTGTGTTACTGGTTATGGTCATTATTTTGGCGTGGGCCTACAGAGTGCTAAGAGTGTTTGGTGGCTTAGTCGTTATTTGTATCAAACGTTTGTTCATAACATATTTTAATTTTTTCCTTTTATTTTTAGTTATGATATATTTTACTTTATATCGGATGATCATTTTATATATTATTTACTATTGATTCATAGTGTTAAGTGTTAATTTTTTAAACTATTTATCATGTAAACAGTGACAAGAAAATTGCAATTACTCCTTAATACGCCTGAAGGAACTGTTATCGTAATCGATAATGCAGCCTATCACAGCAGAAGGTGTGAAGCGATCCCGACCACATCATGATGTAAAGCTCAAATAGCTGAATGGCTTATCCATAAGAATATTTATGTTGATGACGAAATGTTGAAACGGGAAATGCTGTATTTGGTTTCGCAACACAAACACAAATTTGAAAAATACAAAGTGGATGAGATGGCGAAGGCGGTGGATTGAAAAGTCATTCGTTTGCCTCCGTATCATTGTGAACTTAACCCCATAGAGATGGTGTGGGCTCAGGTAAAAACATTTATTAAAATGATCAATGCTAGTTTTAAGGTTAAAGATATGAAGTCCTTAATATCTGCCACGAATAAAAAGGTTTCTGTAGAAAACTGTTTCAATTATATAAATCACGTCAACAAAATTGAAAATGACATATGAAAAGCAGACAAACTACAAGATGACGAGGAGATATTTTTAATAAGATTAACTTATCATCTTCATCATCCCTGTGTCATCTCCTCCACCCATAAGTCCACCTACTCACTCTCAAAACTTTGAGCTACCTGGGCCATCCACTAAACACTACTTCACAATTGATGGAGCCACTGGGAGAGCGATGAAGCATAAATGTATTTTTTAGGTTTAAACTAATATGGTATTTACTATACATGGAGAACTTAAATGTACCTTGAATAGATTTAAGAATCCTTCCTCCTTTATAATTACCAGTATTTTAATTTATAAAACTATTGTATATTAATTTTTTATTATTATGATTATTGAGTTTTAACTTTTACTATAATACACAATATCTGACAGCCCAAACTTCAAATTGATTGCCATAGTGTGTATAGAGTTTGTATAATTTGCTAAGTTTGAATGTAAAAGTTGTCCATCTGTTTTGAGTGGGTGAGATCTGGCAACTGCGCGCTCTATAAGACCTGTACTGCAGAGTAATAGTGGAACAGACTATAGTAAGAAGAGAGCAGCAGGGGGAGTTGTTCTATAAGTGGGTTACAGTTTTGTTATGTAGAATAGAAGAGCCTTTGAAGTGTAAGAAGTGCTGTATGGGGCGTACTTTGAAACCATACTAACATATGCAAAAGAAACATGTGCAGTGAATGTAAGAGAGAGACTAGGAAAGTGGAGGCCATGAGAATGAAGTTTGGGAACATATTAGCTATCATGAGGGAAAACAGGATTAGGAATAAAGTTATCCAGAAAAAAGTGGGAATACAGTGAGTACATTAGCTCATATAGGAGGCAAGGTTGAAATGGTATGTTCATGTAATGAGGCTGGAAAAGGTGAGGATACCAAGAAAAGATGGAAGGAGCATATAATACCAAAAAAACGTGCAAGGAAGAGGAGAAGAATGGTAAATGGATAAAGGAATATGGAGGCATAATTATTAAATTGGCCCGGTTACAGACACTAAACAGTTGATAATGATGATAATAAAGTAGAGGAAAGGTGGATGGAAACATATAAAAGGAAACAAAATATGCCGTTTACAATGAAAAGAAGAAGACAGTTCACACTTTATATTGCTGCCACTCGACAAAAAAGTAATGGCTACTTCTTGAAGAAAATTGATCCTTAACACCCAATCTTCCAACCTAGGTTTCATTCTACCGGACCTCATCAGGAGGGTATGAGAAATGAATAAAGCAACTATCACATTCACTTAGGAGCATAACTTAAATAATATACACTGTTACAGAAACATAAATAAAATAATTAATAGACAATGTTAAAGAAACAATGAATTTTTTTTAGCACCGTGTCCTATTGCCCGTTCAGGTTATACACCTATGTACTAATTATGCGAATAGTTTTAGGGACTAGGAGGGTGATATTGAGAGGAAATTTACCCCCATTTGCAAAAGAGAGAGCGGAGAACTTTTTTTTTCTAAACCACCCTCAGTACACACGACTGAGATTTGAACCTCGATCTCGTCATCAGCAGTCTAGTCTATTGAGTGCGTTAGACCATTTGGTCACCAAAGCGGGTAATGGAAAATTAATACCATGGTTTTCCAAAGAGCATAACAGTTAACTGGGCTATATCACCAGTTTACTGATCTATATCACCAGTTTACTGAGCTATATCACCAGATTATCAAGCTGTATCGCCAGTTTACTTAGCTATGTCACCAGTGCATTGAGCTATATCACCATAAATGGTTTCATTTAATTATTCTGTTGCTCCTAGGTGGGAACTAGTTTTCCCCTTAATTTTTAGTTATGTAATTGCAATTCTGATAAATCTCCTTTAAGAAGATCTTTGTTTTTGTGTTCGTTTATTTTAAAGAGGTTTTTAGTTTGTTTTATCAGTATATGCGGGATTTTGGGATTGGAAAATATCATTTAGGGTAATAATCTTACTAAAAAATACAACAAATTTTGATTTTATGACATTAAGAAAACTTTCATTTATTAGTTTAGGAAATGTTGAGGCCTTTATGTCATCCAAATTGGAATCAATTTCTATGTTATGTCCGCCATCTTGGATTTCTTTTTACTATAGATGCTCCATTGCGCATACATACAAAATTTCATCTATCTAGGACTTAATTTGTACATTTTGTGCACCATTTTGGATTCACTATCTTGGATTTTTCTCATGAAGCTGTACTTCATAGTATCATTACCAAATTTAAGTTCTCCAAAACTCAGTTTGTATGTATGCCATTTTGGATCCACCATCTTGAATTTTTCATAGTTTAGGATGTGTTACACAAAGATTAAACTTTCTGTAACATCCACATCAGATGTAAGCTCTCTAAGACTTAATTTGAATGTTTCATTCGCTATTTTAGATCTGCAATTTCAAATTTTTCTAATAAAAAACACATGCCCCATAGCATCCATATCAAATGTCAACTCTGTAAGGCAATGTGGTCCAACTGAAGGCCAGCGGGCTGAATCTGGCACACGCTCATTGAAAATGTGGCCCTCACAGTATCCCGAGAGAAAATTATAGGGAAACCCTAAGTGGTGAATGTGAAGTTAGTCAAATAACTACCAATTCAAATAAAATTATTAACTTTAAATTATCATGATTGTATTTTACTATGCATTTATTTGATTAATAAAAACATATATAAGTATTTACTTAAGATGCTAAGTTATTTTGTGAAAGTGTGTGTGCATGCATATTTCATAAGACATTTTTGACAGTAAAATTTGAAAGATTCTACTGACCAAAAATACCATTTATATATAATTATTGCGAGTGATTGTTTATTAAATGTTGTTTGTAGGCCTATATTAATTTGATGAAGGTTACTAAATATATTTTCGGCCAGCAGTGCAAAGAGATAATCAGATTTGGACCTTGGGATTAAAAACGTTGGACCACCCTGTTCTAGGCAGTGGTCACCAAATGGCGGACCGCAGAGAAATTTTTAAGGAACTTGACGAGATAGCGATAAACAGAAGAAATGATGATTTTCGGTGGTGGTCGGCGGGTAGTAAATATGGAAGGACAGTAATAATAAATAAGTAAAATAACAACAACAAAAAATCATGTTTTTGAATTAGTATAGTTCTATGGGGCTTGAACTTGAGTCACTGTTAAAGTTTTGCCGGACGGTGTAATTATGTCGAGTTTTTAAAAATGAAACTCCATTAAAAATAATTGGGAACCCTTGTTCTAGGGCATTGGGAAGTGGAAGGACATACAGACACCATGTGAATAGTTATCATCACAATCATCACAATCATCACAATCATCACAATCATCACAAAATAACCAGCCAAGTAGCTAATACAAAAAAATGTGACATTCACAAGGTTATTGTGTTCATCCTTGTTTTGAGAATAGATAAGGTTACCAACAAAAATATAATTATTTTCAGAAAATTATTTGTGTGTATACATTGATAAGGATATTTTGTTTAACTATTGTTTGGAAATGAAGGAAAACATTTTTCAATTTGCTAATGAAAAACTACTTGTATCTCTTTTGCACAAATGTCTGTAGTCAAACAATGCTTAAATCCAAGACTTCTACTACTACCAAACTAACACAAGTTTCTATGATAGTTACATGTTTTATGAATAGGTGCCATGATAGTGCAGGTTTTTTTCACCGTGCCTTACTACCTTTTCAGGTTAAACAAATATATGATCTTTGGTTATGGATCTCTTCTATTTATTTGTAATGCTATGTATAGGTCTATGAGTGAATAATTGAATAAGTTGTGGACTCACCGGCTGAGCCAACTGCAAGTTACCAATGTGTGTGCTAACTTCCGATGTCCTCAAGAGACCAATCTGTTGGGACCAAACAAAACATATTAGACTGAATTGAATAAAAATATACAAAACTAATTAAAAAAAAAAAATGTTGTTATGGATATTAGTTGAGTCCCAAAATTAAATTCATTTGATTACACGCTTTAAAAAATATTATAGAACCACTGATGGTCTAATCTTAGGAAAACATAAAATGAGGAGTGAGAGGAACTGCTCCCCAATTTATCCTGAGATATTTGAGGGTGGAAATCACTTTGTGAAAAACACATCTTTTCAATGCAACAAACTTGTAAGCCAAATTTATTAATAGCTTGAGCCATTTATTCAGTTCAAGTGTATTGTTGAGTCTTTTGTGATATCCTGCTAACATTTAAACAAGAATCGCACATCCAGGACCTTGCCTACTAAGGATCAGATTGAATGAATGTTCCTCCAATGAAACAAACCCGTTAGGAATTTTTGAGGGTAGAAAGGAAGTGTGTTAGTGCTACCAAAGTCGGGCAGAAGCAAGAAAAAATAAAATAGAGAGAGAGCGAGAGTAAGGTGGGAGCAGAGCTGGCCACTCACATCAAACTCGACGTTTTGTTGCTCTGACTTGCACTCGACTTTCTTCTCGGCCTCTAGGATGCGCTCTACCGGCATGTCAGCGTGGAGGCTGCTGGTGGACTCGACTTCGTTCTGGTCACGCTCCTTAGTGCGCTGACGCTCCTCCTGGTGACATACAGTCAACACAGTCTCGTTACTCTACCGGACAAACCAACAACAAGCAGCATGACACACACCGCGCACACATTCTCACCAAACATTTGTATAGCAATGCTATTTTAATTAACTAATACAACCAACAAAAGGTTGTTAGCAGCTTAAATTAAGAATAAATAGCAGGGTTACAAGTGATTAGAAAGCTTGACTCTATTTGAGGCTGTGGTTTTGAATTGCTTCAAACTAAATACTTTTGAAATTTATTTTAAAGTTAGTGTTCTGTTTGGTTACATAGTAGAAGTGTGTGAAAGTTCAAATGCTTTGACTTAAATTGCAAAAAACTTCGGCTTCCACCATTATTATATAGCTGGGAGGGGGGGGGTGGGGTGAGAAATTGCAATAATTGAATAATATATTGTAAAAGTAATAAAGACTATCAATTTTGGAAGAAATTTGTTTGTTTTTTGCAATATATATTATACTTAAAATTTCTAAAGTTATGTAAATATAAAACTATGTTCATATTATATTAAAAATTTGATTTGACCTTAGAAACATTTCATGTTTGATTTGACTTCGCTTCGAATTTAAAAAGTGGACATTGCATACCCCTATAGTTTAAGGAGCTGATAGTCAATACTATGTAAAAAAAAATTAGAAAAAAGAATAAATTAGAACAAATGCTATGCTGTATAGTATTCACCTTGAAGGAATTTAAAAACCAATAGAGGAACAAACCCATTTTCAGTCTAAACACACCATGGGTGAATGTTGATTTTATCCCTCAGTTCTGAATCAGGCACCCTTGCCATACAAGCAATACCACTTAATAATGTTATGAATAAACAACATATTGGGTTTAAAACAAATGTGAATTATTTTGCAATTAGGGGTTGTTCATGTATTACATAAGCACATTTTTGGCTATTTTAGACACCCCCTTTGTAAGCAAAGATAAGCAAATGTTTGACCAACCCCCCCTCCTTCTGTTACTTATGTTATGTTTGTTGAATATTTTTTTTTGTAATATGTTTAGAGGAATAGCCATTATTTTTTATGCAATGCATAAATTGCTGGTAGTTATTAATGTAGAAGCGAAAATTAATGGTGTGAAATAATTCACAATAAACACTATTGTAAAATGAATTTAAATGTACTATACTACACAGGTAATATTAAAAAAGCTAAAAATTATAAAAAAAATTAATTTTAATTTACACTTGGTTGAAATATATAAAAAGTATTACTAGGGAATTCATTAATATGATGGTTATAAAAAAATCTTATCTAATCCTAATCTGATGACCAAAGCCCTTGAACCCATGTCTTGATACTTTTAATTATTATGTGCCCGTTTGGGGTGGCTGGCTCACTGCACCATTCTATCTGTCTTCTGTGAGCATTGTTCTGAACTCTCCTTCCCTCTTGCCAGCAAAAATATGCAAAGGTCGACCCCCCACCCCACCCCATTCAGGTGTTTAAATAATACTTTAAAAAAACCTCACGGCCAAAGTAGAAGGTAAGAAAGATGGCTCCTGCCAAGTTTTAAATTTGAAATGGTGCCATCTAAACAATGTCTTTGAATGTACCTGTACGGCCTCCCTCTTCATGCCCATGGCGAGACACTTCTGGTAGCGACAATACTGACATCTGTTTCGCTGTCTCTTGTCAATGATACAGTTACGGTCCTCACGACAGGCGTATGTCAGATCCTTTCGCACTGTTCGTTTGAAGAAACCTTTGCAGCCTTCACAGCTTGGAACATACGCACACAAGACACACAGTAATGAGAGAGCCCTTTAATTGAATCACTAGATAAGTTTATACAATTCCTGATATTTGACAACATATAATAGTATTAAAAGTTGAATAAACAGTTTTAATTACTTTACATTAGTAAATATATTTAGTAACTATTAGCTAACATGCTTCAGTGAACAAATGATCTAAGGCGTCACTTTCATGTTAGACTGGCCTGCTGATGATAGATCAAGGTTTGAATCTAAGGGTGGTTTTCCTAAATAGTTTACCACTCTCCTTCCATGTAAATGCGAGTAAATTACTTCAAAAGTGCTTCCTTCCTCATCCCTACCACATTATAGTAATTATTATAATGTGTATAACCTGATTAGGTAATAAGACTCGGAGATAAAGAAAGAGTAAATATTATATTTAGGAATAGAGACCGGATTTTTATGTTATTTAAACCCTTCCAGTTATAAAAGTGAAATGTAGGCAAATCAGATTGTTTGGGAGTGTATTTTCTGTTTTAATATTACATATTTTTACATACTTTACTGAATTATACATGTTTTCAAAATTTTAAATAAAATTAAATATTTTGCATTTTTTTTTAAATTCCGGTATTATTTTTACATCTTTCTCAAGGAAAATACTTATAAATGGTGAAGTACCAATTTTCAGGCTATCTGTACTTTCAGAAAGGAATGTATCCCGTGAAGGGATGGCAGTAAACAAAGTCCAAGTCAGGTATGTTGGCTTAACAGAGAGGATTACAGTTTCTGTAACGTAATTTTGTGTATGATGTTTCTCGGGCTGTGAAGGGGAGAGGATGTGATGTTGATAGATAGTGGCTTCAGTAGCACGTCTCTCATGCGGGAGTGTCAGTTTGTAAGCACAAGTTGGCGAGTAACAATATTTCTTTTATCTGATTAGCTCATACAGGCTAGTATGTCGAGATCAAACCTTTAACCTCAGATCAAAAAAAAATAATTCTAGGAAACTGACTTTAAATCTGGAGGGGTAAGACATTTAATGGTTTTCAAAGTGCCAGCAACAATGGTTGATTTTATTGAAAGTTTGAAGTGTTTGTATTATTTCTAAATAATCCCATTTATTTGAAGTGTTAAATTAATAGGAAATGTGATTGGTGTAGATTAAACTAATAATGCAATGCATCTAATTAATTAAGTAACTGTACCTCTATATTTAAAAAGGAGTTTTTCCATTACTTCCTTCATAAATATAGAACAATAAATTTAAATTTTGTTTCAATAATATAAGTATATATATCATTAACAGAGGTAAAGAAGGTATATTCGATGTTACATATTTTCACATTATTACATATTTTACTACATATTTTAAATGATTTTGCAACATATTTATGTACAATGTTTTAGGTTAATACCACATACAAATCTGGGTTTTGGTCATGAGCAACTTAAATTGGTTAAAATGATAAAAGTTGAAGTTAATAAAACAGGTCTAGATTAAAATTACCAAAGAGCAAAGTTATTATTTACTTAAACATTGTTGCAGTTCAAAACAATATTAATGATGGAGTAAAGGAATTTAAAAGTTAAATCATAGTGTTCTGATTGATTGAAATTATTCTTGAAATGTAAACATTTGAAACTTGCTTGTTGACAAAAGTTTTGTTTGTAGTCCTGTTTATACAGTTTGTTCTCATGAGCTAATTGTGAGTCATAGGGAAATCTTATGACAAATTAATTATTGTTCATCATTAGTTTGAAATGTAAGAAAAAATTTAATTTGGGCATTATTATGGTTGCGAAAAACCAGAGTTTGATGATATAGAATATAATTAAAAGTTGTTTACATAATGGTTGGTGGTATATTGCTCTAAAGAAGCACAACAACAAATGTATAATCTAACCATAAACAATCACCAACCTCATAACTTTCACAAATATCACAACATCAAATTTCCTATTTTCTTAAATTTCAGAATGCTAATGACAGTTAATTTGTAAAAAAATATATCTAATTTATTTTAAGTCCTGTTAATAGTAGACCTCTCTAGCTCCATGTTCTTACTACAGTTTCAACATTTCTCTTTGCATTTCAAGCTGAAATATCTCTTATAATTTCTCTTTAGATTTTAAGTAAAGTCAGTTCAGCGTAGGAATTGTTTTCTGAAAGGCCTTTTTCCCTACCAGAAATCTATTATATGGTAGGATATTGGTAGGAAAAAAGACTTTTCAGAGATTAATTTATACCGTGAATGGAGTATAGATGTGTGTCCTTGGTGATCAAGTTAGACAGAAAACAAGTTAATAATATATTCATAAGTTCATCATATTCAAAGAGAATAACAGTTATTCATGCAGTTTAAGCAGTCTTGCAATAAATGTCAAAAAGTTTGAAAATACATCCTAGGTACTTAATCAATTGCTTAGAGTTATAAATAAAATCCCTCGAGATGAGCTCCTAAATAGAAAACCTTTTGGGCTGCCGCCACATCTAAACAAATACCAGAATGAAGAATTATGTTGATACATTCTTCAACCTAGGTTCAAAAAATGTTCCTGCCAAATTTGGTTAAAATTGGATGTATTTGACAGTGATTGCGGAGTAAAGATCTGGACAGGTAGACAAAATTCCAAATAGTTCAGTTAAAACATGACCTCGCTAAGCTCAGCCAATAATCCAAAAGTAGCAAAAGAAGGCTTGGCATACAACTTAGACAATATCCACAAATTTTTATCGACACTCAGGTTTTAAATATCTGCAATTTGGCGAAAATTTTAAACAACACTGGGAGAATTTACCTTTTAAATGATTGCTATTCATAAAAACAACAAAAATAAACATTGTTTATTGATTTATTAATATTGAGGTAAACTGCAACTGTTTTTTGAGAAATTATAACTTCACTATTTCAAAAAATATTAGCCTAAATTGGTTTAAAAAGTTTTTTTCTTTTTTAGTTATCATTAATTTTAATTGTTCATCACTATTTCGATTATTAAAATTATTTATTAATGTATTACGACAAAGTGTCAATTCGGTATTTCAAATTATTTATAATATATTGTCAAATATAAAGAATTCAAAAATTGTGCCTCGAAAAGAGAAAGAGATGATCTCCAAAATAATTATACAATTAGGTTAATTACTGTTAAGCCCACCATAATGGAATACTAAGATTAAGGGAACTATTTTAACAATATACAGTTACATTTAACTAAACATTAGGAAATGTATACATATTAAAGGCAGCTATTAATTTGAGTAATATAAGTTTTTTATGTTGCCTTAAACACTTTGAAGAAAAATCTAAAAATGGAATTTCTAAGACTGTTGTGAGGGGTGAGTAAAAAAAATGGATAAATTTGCTAAATTTCTAATTTAATGACTTTAGCCATCATGGTCAAATCAGCTATATTGTGTATAAACTCGGTTTGGTCCCCAACAGGGCTTACTGGGGGTGGTACATTCCTTATTAACGTTTATCATTCTCTTTACAGGCAGATGTTTATTATTTTATTAAAACCCACCAACTAAAATTAGGGTTATCCACATATTAATGCTCAGAGATTTGGGACGAGGAAGGTAAAATTTGAAAGGGAAAGTAACTACATTAGAGTGGAAAACACTTTAAGAAAAGACACCTCAATAAACCAAGATGGAATTCGAACCCCAACCTCTCTGTCACTGGCAAACCGGAAAAGACAAGAATTGTGCCTTTATACTGCATGACCACAGAGTAAGAAATAGTAGAGTTAAAATGATTATGTTCGGTGGGAGTAAAGTGTGGGAGATGTTGCCTGATTCATACATGTGTGCATTTGTTTACATAGTGTACCATCAGAGAACCACCTTCTGCAGACATGTGTGCCATTCACACTAGCTTACAGCGCCAGTGTTATGAAGCGCAAGTGGGTGACCGTGGGGTCTGTATTTATATGTTAGTGCTTCTCTCCTCTCCCTCCCTCACACTACAGAACAAATTTACAGAATTGGATATCAGCCATCTCATATTGTAGATGCCCCTGTTAAGTGATTTTTTTTATATACAATCATTATTTTCAGGCACTTAAAAACACACGTGAAAGCCCTTGCTTATAAATAAAACTTAGAAACACTTGCGTCATATTCATCATAGCTTCATTAAAAGAGCATTACTTGGCCTGGATCCACTAAAGATTACAAATAGATGCACTGGTGCAACTTTGAAACATGTGCCTGGATATGACTTAACTAAAAAGAGCAGGTGCAGTTTGAGAGCGAATGTGTGTCCACTCAAAAGAATAGACAAAACCTATAAATCATGTAATTTGGTCAAACTCTGATTCAAGGGAGAAAATCGAAAGTAAATTAGATAAATGATCCAGTTATTCGTTTCATTGGTCAAATAGATTGGACTGTCGATGACAAGGCGATCAGGGTTTGAATCTTGGTCCAGTGTAATGGGGTGGTTTTTCCTAATTGGTTTCCCAGTTTTTCTCTAGACAAATACCAGTACATTTTCTAAAAATCATATTCCTCATCACTGCTCCATTAGCATAACTAATATGTATGTGTTTAACCTAAACAGGTAGTAAAACGCAGTGGAAAAAACAATAAAAAATTATCAAAATGGGTAGTAAATGAAACATGGCATTGTTAAAATTGTCTAATTATAACGCTTTGTTTTTGTATTGTTAGCCTGTTGATTAAGTTTTTACTGTTCATAATATTATAGTATATTATAATTATATTTCATATGACTATACACAAATTGTTGACTAAGATAGGAATTAAAATAACCAAATAACTATAGGCATGACTTTATACTTGCATCAGAGCATCTTTTCAGCCATTAGTGGACTATCGCCATGATTTTTGAACATGAATCCCAAAGAGGCCATCAGTGATGAGCAAGGGAAACCCCTTCAAACTACCATCCCCGACAAGACCAAGGGATGCAATTAGCTATTTGGTGCCCCCAAACAAATGATTTCAGTGCCACCATCTATGTTCACATAATGACCAAACATAGAATTGACGATGATATAATCATACCAATAATCATTCATTTGCTACTTGGCAAGGAAAGAAATGTCAATAGCACAGTGAATGTGTTATGTATTTAATTTAGGCTTATTTCTGAAAATATACCATCCCTAAAGTGTTGACACCCTTAGCAGTTTACTAAGTTTGTCTGTGTTTAAATTCAACCCAAGATGTTTACAATATGGTTAAAACTGGCTGTAATAAGAATCAATGATGAAATAATTATTCTATCTCTTTGAAATTACATTTACCTGTATGTGAAGCTTTCCAACCACAATCAGAAAGGTATAAATTGTAAGAAATAGATAAAAAAAAATTACAATCCTGAAAATTTTGATGTGCCATTTTGTTTGGGGGGAAAAAACTGTGTTTTAAGTCTTCACTGAGTTTTCTAATGGGATAATAATTGGTTTAGTTTAGTTCTAGTTCAAACAATATGGATAGTATAATATAGTCATTATGTGCTAAAGCAGTAGAGTCACTTTAGTGACAATGGGCTTTACTTTAAAGCACAAGGCCAAGGTTTGAGTCTAGGATGAGCACACCAAGGGTTGGTTTACATCCTCTCTGCAAAAAAACTGTGGTTCCTCTTAGTGTGTACAAAAAAAATCTACATAATAAAATTTAATATTTGTATGAGCCATGACTTAACACTAACTTTAAGTATATCTTAATACATCTAATCTCAGTCGGTAGCACACATATTTACTGAACTTAAGGGTCTCAGGTTCAATTCCTGACATAGTAAAAAATGTATCATTGGCGAGATTGAGGTGTGATGAATTGATGGCTGGGGTTCTGAGTGTTGTGTTTGTTTCTAGAATTAGGTTAGTTTTATTATTATTATTATTATTATTAGCACCGCGTCTTACTACCCGTTCGGGTTATACGCACTTACGCTAATGTGTAATGGTAGGGTGATTGTGAGATGAAATGGAGGACCTACAGTTTAACGTGGAATCCGAACCACGGTGGAGGCCTGGCATTCCTCACATTCACAAGATGTCTTGGAAGAGGTGAAGGAAGGGTTTGGTAATCAGATAAATCTTTGCCGGGACCGAAGATTGAACTCCGGCTGCCAGCATAGAAGTCTGATACCTTACCACTAGACCGCCAGGTCACCTAGGTTAGTTTTAAATTGTGTATTAATAGTAGATGGTTTAGTGTATATTCATATTTAAAAATAAATAAAATAAAAGGATACATAAATTCACATTTAAAATAAGTATTTAAGAACCTAAGCGATAACCTGTTCTCTGTTATTTTTATTATTAATGTTACAAGTACTTAAGGGGCCTCTTAGGTGAGCATTTGAGTGTTATTCAGATGTTTCACTTGGACCTGGTATTGAAAACAAAAATAATCACATAATGAAATATCGATTCTAGCTGTATTAAACACAAAACTATTAGACCACTTTTTTGACTTGGAGAAAAGTTCTCATTGGAATATAATACTAATCAATTTGGTGTAAATGTGCACATATATTTTTATCTTTCAGAACCAGAAATGTATAATGTATGTATGACATTCATATTACATGAAGGTCAAGAAAGCGGAGATGAAAACAAGTTTCTGTAGAGACAGCACAACTGAGTGTATTAGTAGGCACCACTGGAACAAAAACAATCTTCAGTTGGCGCACTGTGTAAAGCACCTTCTTCCACTCTCAGCGGAACATATTCATGGTTCCCGTAGACCACTTTTTCCATTACTAATCCATTTTACAAATCAATTTCCCTGCCATCACAGTACACAGAGAGACAACAGGTTCACAACCAGGCTAGGTGAGCTGTCAGAATGTCTGACTCTGACCTAGTTAACTGGAATTTAATTCTGACTGGTTATGTTGTGGTAGGTTTTACGAGATGATCAAAATAAGACACAAGTCAACAAGATTATATGAACTGTTAGAAAGCCTGACGCTGATATTACCAACTAGAGTTTGATTTTGATAGGTAGGATATCCTGCTGATTGCTTAACATCGTAGTTTTCTAATTTTTTTACAGGAGAATGGTGGTACAATTTCTTAATAATTGCCTTGCCTCATCTTTTTCTCTAAGATTGGATATTTAAAATGGGAAACTTGGCAGCTATGATATAATGTGTATGATTTTCAGAACAGTTTGATCAGTAGGAACCAGATCTTGCCTATTTACCCTTTCCTTGATTATAAAACATAGGCAGTTGATAGATTATATATATATATATATATATCTCACACGTGATTGTGTGTTTTAGAGTCAACTTGTTTCATAACAGTTCCTCTTGATGAAAATGCAATACTTTGTGTGTGTCAACTGGTTCCAAGGATAAACCAAGAAAAGGCACTTTATTTAAATCAATGAATACTGACCGATTTCATGACCAATGGAAAAATCATCTTCTGCCAATCGTGTGCCAATGAGGTGAGTTTATAGTTAATTAAATCATTTAAATTTAATAATAGGGTTCAAAATTTGTTTACAATATTTAAAAATAGATAATCCATCTCTTAGTAATACTAAGCTTTATAAAATAAACAGCATCAAGACATTACAAATTAGCTATTCATGTGTGTTTTTTTACAATAGACATTCTACAAATCCACTTTTTAACTCTTTGGACGTTATCGGGATTTATACTTTCCACTATCATTTTAGCAGCTATAGTCTACTAATATTTATTTGTACTATATTATAGTTTGAAACAATCACATTAATTTCTTCTTCATATCTTGCCCATACCAAATATTACACTATTATATGTACCTATTAAAAATGAACTAAAAAATGCATGTGATCCAATTCAGTGAATAAAATAAATTGTGTAATTCTACTATAGTTTATATATTTTATTCAGTATTTAAATAATTATTCTTAATTTTAGGTAATCCAGACATGATGAATAGGATACTACCTCACTGAGGTAGGCAAAAGCTGCTACATTTTCTAGCACTGTTGCGGCTGATCTGACCTATGGGAAGTGTCATTTTGGCAACCTGCCTGGGGCCCTCCTCACAGCACTAGAAGCCAGGGACCTCTCTTTAACAAAACTGGAATGAGTATCGCAATGAAATTCAGAGTGGAGGATATGGGGGCAGTGTAACACATCTTGGAAGGAAACCGTATACCGTTTCAGGGGAAAAGTTGAACATCTTTGGAAACGGCAGATTTGAAATTTTGGTCCCTGACATTGTGTGAAGTAGAATTAAACTTTTTAAATTATAAAAACATTATTTCTGATAATGTAACCAATTTCACTGTAGAAAATTTAGAAAAGTATCTAGTGATTAACATCAATGTGAATTGCCTGTAAGCTGTATGTAAAGTTTGCAGTAGGGGTGTGCGAAGCTTCGACTTGGCTTCAAAACTTTAAAACAAATGTCAGCTTTGACTTCACTTCGAAAATAATTCCGGTTTAGAAGCTTTGTCAATAAAATATTGACAGCTAACACTCGATTTATGGTCAGTTTCTGCCATTTATACATAACATAACTTTATTTATTAGATTAAAATGAAATATTAGCAATAACTACAGTAAAACATTTTCTAAGTAAGTTAAATACATACAAAGTTTAATAAACAACAATATTATATATTTTTCTAGTGTAAAAGAACAAAAAAAAATTAGAATTTTGATTTTGCTTCACGAATAATTCATCTATTCAATTCGCGTTCGCTTCGAATTGAAAAAGTGAACTTCGCACACCCCTAGCTTGCAGTAAAATCAATTTTACATATGTTCATTGTGTGCCAATTTTTTCCCTTAATCGCCTATTTTGATGAATGATCTTATATTTTTAATGCCTATTTGCCTGTCTATTTTAAACATTTTTGGTGCCTAAGTATTCGTCTACTAGTGATCAGCCCCTGCACACCTTGTAGAGAAGAAGTAAGGTACACCAAGTCCTTTTGGTTCAAAGAGGTGCTTCGAGTATGTTCAAGTGATCTCTATTTCACTATAACAGAATGTACATCACCATGCATGACCGAGTCTTGAGAAGCCAATTACCAAGTAATGAAATAAAAGCCATCTCGACATGTAAATCTAGAAAAAATAAAGGATCTTTGAAATAATTGTCTCATTAAATCAAGTCAGGTCTGTACTTCCTAACATTTTACTGTCAAGAGTTCAGAGAAAAAGGAAGTTGTGACATAAGTAGAGAAAATAAGACGAGACGTAATTAGCTGTCGACAACAGCCGATACAACAAGCAAACCAATTTTGTTTAATCATTTTCAGTAGATCAAGTGGCACGAGACAGAAATTATTTCACAAAAACACTCTTTGTTATTGTATTTCTAGAATAAGTTGTGAAAATAATTACAAAGCTAATAATTTATATTTCAATATTACTTATTTAAGAAAATACATTTTAAAACCTGTTAAAATTTAAAAGAGTGGAATAACCAAAATAAACAGAGGCTAGTACCCTTCCCCTTATTTGCTTTGCTAAACTCAAAAATATAGTTTTTTTGGTCATACTTGAGTTTATTAACAACATGTGAGTGTTATTAGAATACACACAGTAAATAAAGAACACTATCAATATTTTATAACTTATTATTTATTATTATTATTTAGCACCACGTCTTACTACCCGTTCGGGTTATACACTTTAAGTACTAATTACACTAATGGATTAGGAATTGGGGAGGTTTAAATGAGAGGAAGTGAGCCCACATTTGCGAG
Organism: Timema douglasi; assembly: GCA_901482245.1. Classification (NCBI taxonomy): domain Eukaryota; kingdom Metazoa; phylum Arthropoda; class Insecta; order Phasmatodea; family Timematidae; genus Timema; species Timema douglasi. Next base: position 45,179 of record CABEEJ010002895.1, read on the forward strand.
AAGGGAGAGTGGAAAACCATTTAGGAAAAATCCCCTCCAGTTCACCCGACCGAGATTTGAACCTCGATCTCCTCGTCCTCAGCAGTCGAGCTCAACACGACTAGCGCGTTAGCCAACTACGCCACCGAGGCGGGTGACTTCACTTGTTAATTTTGTTAATGTGTTCGAATTGATTAATGAAAATATATATATTTGAAATGTATATTTCATAAAATGTCTTGTTTTGACTGTACTGATTAACACAGACTAGCAGAATACATTATGCCCAGTCGAGGCACAGGAACATATAATACCAACTAATGATACAGCCAGGCAAAACAGCTGCCAACTTCCTTACCCGGTCGGTGTTGCTGGATTGATCTGAGACATTGCTACTGGCTATATTTTCCAAGATAGCTCCCCTACCACCACCTCGGTTAAATTCCCCGCCAAAATGTTTTAGACTAAAAAATTCCTAGTAAATCTCATTATCAAATGACCCTAGCATTCATTTAGCAGCCGTTGTGTGCACCCAGTTACATGAAAAATACATTTAATATTTTGCCACATCATATTTGTTTTTGGCCAAATGCTTGAATAATATAAAAATTTGTTGTTTTTAACTATATCTACAGTTTTAACCATTTTCTTTTTTGATCCACCATGATGATAGTATTCCAATAATCTACAATGATATAGGGCTCTACTCATTTACGGCACATAAAATATAATCAACAAATACTGTATTGCATTAGTGTTGATACTAAAGATTTAGTACGAATCTTCTGGTCATAAGAAGTACACGACCTATAAAATAGCAACCTATAATTGCATAATTTTATACGTGGAAAAAATTAAAAGAATCAGTGATAAGAGTTAAAACATACAACACCTTAGTTCAGTCAGAAGTGTGTCTGTCTAGGGTTCGGTTCCTGCATGCCCAAAAAAAAAGGTATCATTTGTGAAAGGTGTGTGATTTCCCTTTCACAGTGAATAGTTAATGGTCGGGGGCTAAGTGTTGTATCTGTCCTAGATGTAAGTTAGTTGATAAGTTGTATGCTGATATAATCAGTCGGTTCAGAAAGTGCACGTTAAATATCTTGAAAACAAATGAAAATGATAGGAGGAGTTAACAGGAGAGACAAGTCTTTCGAAATGAAAAGATGAGCGCAGTTAGCACATCACAATGCTGCCACTGGACAAAGGAATAATGGGTGGCTCCTTAAAAAATTGGCTGTTAACGCTCAATGCTTAGATCTATATTTGGTTGTATTAAACTCTTAGCAATGAAGTGTTATATGCACAAAAGGTATAAAAAGAAAAATTATAAAAAAAAAGAAGATTTGTAAAAGGACCCAAATTAACATGCAGCATATGACAAAAACAGAAAATTATATATATATATATTTTTTTTTTCCAATTGAAGTGCATAATTTTATATATGGTAGACTGTACAAGGAGTAGTAATAAATTGTCCTAGAGCGAGAACTAGAGTCGAACAAGCTCTTCATGACTCTGTGATCACCATTAATTTCTCCACCGTGGCATGTACAAGGAGTGTAAAAGCAAGGAGGTGGAGAGCAGGAGAAAGGAATCATGCCTGGATAATTCCACTGAACGTACAGGTTGTCACGTGTCTCTCTCACTTCACTCCCACCATTTCTTCACCGAGATTCAAGGGCACTACTGAGCTGATGGCAGGGTCATGGGTCCGTCTAATTTCCCTCCTCTTTTCAAACAGGGAAATCAAGAGAGTTCCAGTTCTGAGAAGACCATACGATTTTACAGTAATTTACAGCATTCTCTATCCTTTTATTGTTTTCTTTTAGGTTTATGTTTTCAATTTATTTCACCGCATCATTGTACCCCTTCAGGTTATACATATTCATTAATTATGCCAATTGGGTATAGATGAGGAAAGTAGAATTATAGAGGATATGTAACCTCATTTGTGTAAATTAATAGGGGGAAACTACTAAAGAAAAATCTAATTTCAGTACACCCAACAAGAATTTGAACCCTGATCTTCCCATGATCGACAATATTATCCAACACAAGAGTGATGCGTTAAGCCATAAGATCACCAATGATGAATTTTACAGCCATGCTGAGAATAGAACCGCGGACCTTTAGCTCATTCCCTAGGTATCCTACCAACTGAGCTAAGACGTTGAATGATAAAGATAATAAATATGTTCAAATATGTCTTAGGAAGACTTATTTAAAAACCATATTACGATTAAATAAGTTACGGGGAAAAAAACATGTGAAAGCAATCTCATTATCATATTATTGATGGGGTGATATCAATAGTTGTTTAATGGTAAGTCAACAAATTATGATTAAAAGAAAAAATCTTTCCCCCACATCTTACCATTCATTCTGGCCATATGATTCAATAATAATAGATTTTGTCAACTGCAATACAAACTACTACCTTCATTTGTCCGTCATCTGTGACAATCTGCATCACAACAAAACCCAAGGTTACATTAACTAGTACAAGTGTATATGGCCTCAACTGAAATGATATTTCAATTATTCTTTCAAATAGCTATCAGCAAATACCAGAAAAACTATGGAAATGGAATTTTAATTCTACAATAGAGTAGTGAATGTTTTAAACATGTCAAAATAATGTTAATAGATGTGGGACACTCGAACTCTTGATTCCTCGAATCCATTGGCATTCAAGAGATTAGTAGGGGAAAAATTTAAGACCTTGACCTTAAATAACATAATAATAATTATAATAATAATAATAGTTTTATATAATTAAATTACTGAAAAAAAAAAGTTTTTTGTTGTTTATAACGTAGTAGACATGACAAACGAAATGTTATTTGTCAGTAGCACCAAGACTTGATACAACCTTTTTTGAATTTGATTTTAAATTTTATTCCCTTTAACTAAAATTGTGAATGTTTAAATATTTAAGGATTCAAATTTGGATTCGAGAGAGAATTTAAGATTCAAATTTGAGAAATATAGGATTCAACCCATTTATAAAGGTTACTAACCAAAGATGTGCCCAGATCAACACAGACTAAACATAATGTTTGTTTAGTCTGGTATTTCGTTGACAGGGAGGTTTAGGTTTGAATTCACGTCAGGTGTTTTGAGAGTGTTTTGTTTTTTTACTAAACAGTTTCCCACTCCCCCTTCACACAAATGTGGATGTGTTTCCTCTCAATTATAAGTTCCTCATTCCAGGCACATAAAAGTATATACTGTATGTGGATAGCTTGAATAAGTTGAGAGATGTGATAAAAAAACATACAAAAAAACAAACATCAGAGATGTTCAAATAATGCTAATTTTACATTCATCAACTCCTTTTCCAGAGTTTGCCAGATAAAAATTAATTTTTTTAGATTGATGCCCCACCAACACTCAAGGGTGCCCATGTGGGTTTTCCAAATGGGAGGCAGATTAGAGTCCCATATACTGGGGGTGTGGCACTTTCCCCTCCTGGAGAGAAAATTTCAGGAATTTAACCTTGGGTGGGATTTTATAATATCTGGATATGACTATGAGCTAATTATATGAGTTTAAGGAGCCAATTCTAGTAAATTACAACACAAGTTATTTGAATTTTAGCAACAATAATAAGGCTAATTTATATGGCAGGTCTTGAACCAAGATATTTGATGGGCATTAGATGATGACTACCATCACTTCAAAGAGGGTTTATTTAGAATCAGTCCCGAGTTGAAAATGTAATATTCAATTGGTGTGAAAGCCAATGGCCTATAAACGATTTGGAGTTTTATACAACACTAACAATACTGTTTGGGTGTTGTGCAGCTTAAAGAACAAAAAAACCAAGAAGGCACGCAAGAACACAAATGTTAAATATTTTTTGGAGCTGAAAACAACTAATGAGATTCTCTAAAATCTCCCCTGAACTGTTAATTCCTTAGAATTCTGGTACAAAACAAGGCCTTAAAAAATCAGGGTGTATTGTCCATCCAGTTAATAAAGACTAAACACTAATTTGAGCACAAAGGATGAGGAAAGTTAAGTCAGTAGTATTTATTTGGAGAGAAAATGTAAAAACCTCCTTCAGCGCACTTGACCGAAAGTTGAATCGAAACTTATCCTACAGAAACAGAGTTGAGAGTGCCAGTTGATCCCACCAACACTGAGCCAACCCCGCTGGTAAAACATGTTAAAGAAAGGGAATGCTTCCTCTTGGTCTTGCTCTGCGAACTGGCAGCGTAATTCGGTGTTAAAGTCACAGCAAAAAAGTGTGTGGAGTGGAAACAAATGAATGACCTTGAAAACCCAACATTACATGCAACAGAACTTGATTGGCAGAGTTGAACGCAGGCAACTATAACCTGTAGAGACGAAGGGAAAGAAAAACTTGCATGAACTCAAACCTAATAATTAAGTCGACTATCTCTACAATCTTACTTTACCTTCACTATTATAAACTAACATGTATAATGAAAGACTTCATATTTAAAGAATACCACGAAGAAGGAAATACACATTTATTATTAAAATATTCAAAATATCCTTTTAATGAATAGAGCTTAATTTTTTTTATGAAATAATTATTTTAATAATTTGCATAAAGGCATTTGTTTTTATATATTAAAAACAATTATCATTGCTTTGGGTTTATTTGCATCCTAGTTAAAAATGTAAAGGTCCATCTAACCTTCTGATTTCATATAGTACTATAGGTTGTTCCACTCTTAAATTACAGCATAAGTCTTATAGAGCACGCATTGCCAGATTTTATTTGCTTGAGAAATTGAAAATGTTTATACTAGAAATTTATCAAGTTATACAACGTGTATACACTTTTGGTTATACATTTAAAGTCTAGTCTATATCATTATTTGGGTAATATGTTTTTATTACTATCAGTCTATAACACTATCTCGTTGTCATCGTCATTGCTACTATAAGCCCACTTCATTAGACAATTCGCAAAATCACCTCTACTGAGTAGGTTAGGGTTTGAATTCTGTCAAGTCAAACTGAAGATGGTTTTCACAAATCAATTGAAAGAATTAGTTTCCTTCCCTCTATTCATGAAAATGTGTGTGTACTTTTTTAAATAATCATTTAACTGGTCCACACATTATTAGATTGATTATGATATAATAAGTCATTTATAACCTTAGCTTTAAGTTTGATAATAATTGGAATTTAATCACCAAACTTCATGTAGGCCTGTGCCAAAATAATGACCAAAACACATAACCAATAGCTCACGACAGGAAGACAGACTTCTTAGGAATGTTTAAAGGAGCTGTGTTTTGTCTTTCTAAGAGCACGTTAGTTCACATTTCCATATATTATCAGTAGAGGGATTCAATTTATCTAAATCCAGCAGTGCTACGCCTGGCACTTGTGTTTTGACTATCAGCAACTTATATTTAAATTAAATAAAAAATATAGTGCCTTAAAGATAAAGAAAGTTGCTATGATTAAGTGCACTAGTATTGGCTCAGGACTTTTAAAAATTCACTTGATAAAACAAACGCCAAATAATGTTTTATATTGGGTGTATTTTACGTTCACCTTTCGAACAACTTGACTATTTCAACACATGACTTACAAACTAGCCTAACACTAAGAAAATCACAACGTCCAGTCCCCCATATAACCATTTATCAATCATAAATCTTCAGCTATGTTGGGAACTGAACCTGGGACCCCAAATGCGCTATCGACTGTGGTAGGGTATTGAACTCATTCCGGTGAATTCAACCAGGTTTGAATCCTGGCCAAGTTACCAATGGAAGAGTGACATAGTGTAATGAGAGTATAACATTTTAGATTGATTAAACCCCCCACTGTAGGTAGGTGGTTCCTTATATCCCACTGAAACTAAACAAACAAATAAATATAATGGTTTTCATATTAATACAAAATGGACTTAGGGTTGTACGTTTAGTCATTATTATCAAATTTTATGTGAATAGGATGAAATGACATAGCTCTTCAATTTTCAACATCACAACTGTCTAATAAATAGTGCTGTGTTCTTCATGACAGGGAAGTGTGTACATTTACTCAATTTTATAGAAATAACGATGTTCATTTTTAAGCTACAAAATTAATTGGGAGATGGCAAGAATTTCTTTTTTATTTGGTTTAAAAATATGAGTGGGGCTGTAGTTGTTACGAATGGTATAATACTTCAATAAATAATTCAGCCCATACATTTAGAAGGAACACTTTTGGAGTGTTTTGAACCCCAAAAACATTCCCCTCCCCCCTTAATATTGCTATGATAGTGATATTAAGACATTTAATAAGCACTTATTGAACATAAGGTTTTAACAGCCGACAGCTTCAACTTAGTGACCTACTCCTGTAGCCTCTTAATCTAAGGCGCTACTGTCGTAGTACACTAGTCTGCCTAAGATGAAAGATCGAGGTTCGAATCTCGGTCAGGTGTGCTGAGTATGGTTTTTTCAGAATGGTTTTCCACTCCTCCTCCATGACAATACAGGTACATTTCCTCTAAATATAACCTTCAGAATTCCTAAAATCAATAGCGTAATTTCAACATAAGAGTTCATACAACCCAAATGAGCAGTAAGAGGCGGTGCTAGAAAAAAAACTAAGACTATGATACTGATTAAAACACTACACTGTCAAACTTTGCCCATTGCAGTATAATAATATATTATACTACTAACTATAATAATGACACAATGACAGAGTTTTCAGAGACAGTACAAGGTGTCCATTATCCACCCAAACTGTATTTTAAAATTACTTGACTTTTCCAGAGATAATTTCAAACTTTTACAGTCACTATTATTATATTACAAACATTATTTTATTAAGATCAAAACTTAATGTTATAGTATTTTTTAAGACACATATACACATTCTGATATTGTGCTGCTCTTTGGAAGGTTTTAAGGATTTCAGCCTATATCGATGTGTAGTGCAATCTAAGTTAGATTTAAGTAAGCTTATATCGAGACATTAAAATATCACCTTACACCAGTACGGTTTAAAACTATTGCGAGACATTCTTTTTTAGTTTCTTCTCCCTATAACGGAATCAAATTCTCACATATGCACATAAACATTACTAAACTTTGGCTAAAAACACGCAATTAAGGGGTGAAAGGAAGACATCACATGTTGACTTTGAGATTATTATATTCAACGAGGGCAAATGTGATAATAGAGATTAACGGCAAGTATTAACTGTAAGAAAAATGTTATTTTAACTAATTTTAAATGAAAGTTGTCCATTAATTTAATGAATGTGTGAAAATTCCAGAATTTTTATCAAATGCCCTGACTTTTTCATTACTTTTCCCTTACCAAGCAAATTTCCTAACTTTTCCTTGTTTTTCAGGCTCCTGGACAACCTGTAAATAATTATGAGGCATATACTGTTTGTGTGTGTGTGTATCTATATTAATATCGTTGGATTAGCAAATGTGATTTACATTTGAAAACTGCCATATTTCAATTCCTTGTCTAGGACACATTTTAAAAGATCCCAAAAATTTAGAGGAACTACACCCGCATTTGAGTGGAGAAAGAGTGAAAAACCATTCTAAGCAAAACCGTCAGTACACCAGTCCTGGATTCAAACCCTGATCTCCTCATCATTGGCAGTCCAGTGTAATGCTATACAGTGCATTATTAGTGTGAATTTACCTGTAGACACCATAGTGCTTTCCACTGGCGCGGTCCCCACATATGGAGCATAGGTGTTTGGAGTTACTGAGCGGGTGGTTAGGCGGGTATGGCGAAGAGGTGGAGCCCTTGGAGTTACTACCTGTCGAGTTGCCTAACAGGTTGCCATGCCCCATACTGAAACAAGCGAGACAATTTTTTGGTTTGTTCTATGATATTGGATTTCATATAATTAATTTTTTTTGTATGTATCAAAGCTGTTGGACAAGTTTTCAATTTTGCATCAAATCCAAATATTTGTCTACTTACTCGAATTGATTCTAGATTGAATATCAAGTTTTGGAATTTAAAAAAAATCAAATATGCTAATATTTTGCAAAATTATATTTATTTATTTTTAATTGAGTGCAATAAAAAATTATATTCATGTAAACCGTGTTCAAACAATAAATTGGTTAATGTTACCAGTACATAATTTACAAAATTATAATGATCAAATTAAATAATGTGAGTTTAAACTTTAAGATTAAAATTAAATATGGTCCCATTACTAATATCAAATTTGAAGAATGTGTTAGTTTTATATTGATAGCAAATTAATTCTAGTTTCTATAAAAAGTTAAACTATTTTAAGTTTTGACTTGTAACTCAAATTTTAAGTTACAATCCATCAAATTCTAATTTGGGTTTTATTTGGATTCGAAAATTGGTATTCAATTAGAAACTTTAATATGTAAAATTTTGAAGTTTTGAACAGAATTAAGTACCATCTAAATTGTAAATTTGACTATAATACACACTCATGATAAAAAAAAAAGTTTTTTTTAAGTGCAAATAATTTTTAACTAAATCAAAAATTAGCATTTACCATTAATTAATTTACTATTGAAGAATCTTTAAGAATCATAACAAAACAGTTGTCATGAAAATATAAGCTATTTCAAGTAATCAATTTAAAATTAACTAAACAAATTAATATTTTAGTGGTTTGACTCCACTGTTTGCACATAGTTCAAACATATATATAGCTAATCAAAGGTTTTTCCAAATATATATATATATTTCCGTATAAAATGTATGATGACTGTAACATGCCAAACTGTTTTGTCAACAGCTCAATTGGAAATTGAGTGTTGTACTGTTTATCAACTCAAGGGGTCCCCAAGGAATATTATGCGTACCCTGGACTGTTGGGCCCTCCACCCCCGGTGGGGCTGAAGCTACCCGGGCTGAGAAGGCTGGCTGTGTCGGGCTTCATGTCGAGAGGGGACTGCGGCCCCATAGAGCTCACGGACAGGTTGTTCTCCAAGCTCAGCCCTGCAAACAAACACACACACAGGCATTAGGACCATCATGAGTAAATAGTTTTTTCACTTGAAGCAAGGCTACTACCTGACTCTGAAAGGTTTAGGCGAGTAGTGGACACTCCTGACTCTAACTAAGGAGGCTGGGGTTTGATCTCAAACAAAGGCGTTGAATATGGACTGTTTAATCCTCTTGCCAATTAATATTATTCATTTACCCTAATTCAAAGTTGACAAACTGTTTTGAGTTAGCCTGTTCAAAATGTTAGTAATATTCAGATGAATTTCTTCATATGCTCATCAATGGAGTATTGGAGTATTTCATTATTAATTATTGGTATGTAGGCTAATTATTACATTATATACTTAATATTATGTGCTCTTGAACAATTACATATTCTTTTTACAGAAGGAAGGATACAACCTATAAAGGTTGCTGCTATTGCTAAAAAATAGTATTACTACCCCAATTATTCATGTCTATATAAAAGTATAAGATCTGTAATGTAACCCTCGCCCAATATGTAAATAAATTGTAATGAAAAGTAATGAAGCCCCAATGATGTGTATAGTTCGCAGGAGTCATCCAAAATTTACATCTTGGCAGATATGTACAATTCTACTAAATGCTGATTGTGTGATGTATTGCTGGAAATAACCCAGTAATAATTTTTACAATCATACATAACAGTGATCCAAAATTTAATTAGCTTGAAATATTAGATGGGATAGGTAGCTGAATTTATAATTTTAAGTGGGGGATGATTACGTCATAAAGGTTTGTTCATTGATTTTTTGATCATAAAGGGCCTATGTGAATATTAGTAATTTTATTAATGGTTTTTATTGTTAAACATAAATAAAACACTAATATTATTGTTACTAAGCTATTAGGTAAATTGTAGAATTTTATTGGTATTATATTTATTGCATTTATATTTAGCATAATAGTAAAATGTTTTGGTAAACTTATTAACAATATTTGTGAAACGCGGTTGCTTATGAATAATAAGGTTCTAAAAATTACCTTATATTTTTAATAATTATTTTTTTAAGCTAGTCAGAATTAATGACTTTGTGACAGCAATAACGGAGTTAGTTTGCTATTTATTAACTTTTTTATTTTATAGTTTAATTGAAACCATAGTGTCAAGGGGAGTGGTGGGGAGAGACTTTGGACAGCAGTTAAAAGCACGTAGCAAGAAAATCTTTTATGTTCTAGGTTTTCCAGCCCCTAAGTGGTTTAATATGTTAACAGCTTACTAGTATAAATATTAAGTTTAATAAAAGAAGATACAAGTTGGTCCAAAAAACCAAAGTAAGTCGAAGGTTTCGCTTTAAGAAATCAAATATAGGCCAACAATCTTTGGGGCATAACAATTGGGGGTTGGTCACTTGGACAGATCGTTTACCAGCTGAGACACACTAGGAATGATACTCTGCACATGTCTTGGGCAATGTATATGAAACGATGTTTTTTAAATATTTCAATAATCCTTTGTTTCTCAATGTGTGTCAATCACATACAATGATGCGGTCAGTTATTGTAAACATTATAAACATCAATGGATCAATTAAAGAATGATATTTAAAAAGTGATAAAAGTTCATATGTGAATCATACTTTTCATATGTTTGTGTATGCTCAAGTGTGATTTCTGATTGTCAACATAATTAATAAAATGAGGCACACAAGGTGTACTATCAGATTTTTTTTCCCTAAATGGTTTTACTCTCTCTCCCTCCATACAAGTACAAATGACGACACATTTCTTCTAAACGCTACCTACATCTCTCATTGCCACCCTATTAGTGTATATATGTGTATAGCCCATATGGGTTGAAAAACACGCATGCACAAAAAATGAAAAGAAATATAAAAAACTTGTCTGTCGAAGCATGAATAATTATCAGCAGGCCAAAGCAAAGGTGAGAAGAGAGCCAAAAGGATTTAGGCCAGAGCATGTCCCTTGGTATAATTCACCTGGCGAGATACTACAAGGACACCCGCAACAAGGAGGTGAGAGGGGACATATTGGCACAGCACATAATGAGGAGACCACCATCAGCGTTTAGTCATGTGGTAGGACCGTCTAATTCTGGTCCAAAAATAATAGTGCTGTATCTTGATTAACCGCGATGGTGTGGAAGGGGGGTCGTGGAGGGTGTTCACAAGAGTTTTGAGTTATTTTTAACATTCAATTTTCTGGTCAGGATACTATTTGTAATTGATTAATAAACTTCTGTCCCGAAATAAGATGTTGTTGGAGATATTATCTAATATTTGCATTGCTATATAAAAAAGTAATATATTTATTGAAGTTTTAAAGATTTATTAGTAAAACCTATATAAATATGATAAATTTGTTTCTATGGAAATTAAAATGTAAGAATCCCCAAAAATATTTGGTTTACAACAAATGTTTGTTAATCAAATAAAAATATAATCTCTCGCCCTAATCCCCCCCTCCCCCTAAAAAAAAAGAAATCTAAGAATAATTAAAATCTCACTTGAACATTCTTAGGGTGTTTTTACCCTTTTGAAGGCCTATGCTCATTATTATCATGAGTAAAGTAAATTAATGCATTGAGGTCAATAATTACCAAAGTTTGGTATTTTATTTAGCTTGGGTATAGTCAAAATGTTAATATAAAATTCAAAACTTTTTTTGCAGACAAATTTGATAACATCTAATTAGTTTAATAATGTTAATTTTTTAGTATTGACCTGACGTATGAATGCATGCAAGTAGTTCTAGTAGCTTTTCTAGCTGTCAGATAAAGGCCCTTCTTATGAAAAGTAAACTTAATTTATTTTATCTGGGTATATTTAAGGTCCAGTTTCCAAATTCAGGGCTATATCAGAACACATCTTGCAAAATAACTTAACACAAGGGAGCACACCAAACAATACAGCCCCTTGCACGTTAAATTTGAAAGTTTGATAAACATAACAAACCCAAACACAATTATAGCATTATTTTAAATAACAACCAGAATTTAATGTAACATCTCACTAATAATTAATTGAAAAAACCAAACTAACAGGATTAATAGTTTTATATGAATGTGATTAACTATATTATACATTAAATGCATCTCTATAACACATCAAAATTAATATTACAGTCATATTTTGATAGTAAGGAACATTTTTTCAGACAGTTATAAAAGTTACTAATAGTTTTTGTTAATTTATGTCCTTAATCATGTGATCTGAAACTATAGCTTTTGGTATACAGTACCAATACTTATGAAATTATACTAATAATAAATTTGTACGAAAAATTATATCTACATGTTCTAAAGGTTCCTTCCTACAAAATTATTATATGTTTATATTTAGGTATACTGTAGGTATTAGGTATTCATGGGTATCGATAATATCTACTAATAATAATTGAACTCACATTATTAATTATATATCTCAATTTATGAAAATTGTTTGTATAAATTTTATAACTGTCAAAATAGTCCTTCCTTATCAAAAAATAATATTTATATTTGCATGATAATCAGATGTTTTGTAAACACGATATTTATCTAAACAAAATGGGCAAACACTTACTTTTAGTGCTACCCAACCAGCTGTTGTTTAAACATTTTATATTCAGGCAATATGGACACCAGTTTCCAAACATGCTTGAAATGCTCCTGGATAAAAAACACTCAACCAAATAAGAGAATTTAAATAAGAGGTTTTTGGTATCAACAGATACTACTTATAAAAATATAATTTTGGTATAATTTGCCATTTGTCTTGTAGAAAACTCAACACCACCAAGATGAAGAAGAAATAGTAAGTAAGAGTGCACAGTGATAATGTGACTCAATGATGGTCTCATGTTAGATTATGGCTGTTCTATAAAAAAAAAAGCTTAATTTGAATTTTGATAATAAAAGTTTGGTATTATTGGACCATTAAAAGGCAATTCAGCGGCTCCATAGCACGTATTAACAAGCCATAAAATGGGATTGCTTGTCCTACATAAATTTTTAACACAATCAATCTTGAAACTTACTTAAGTGATTCATACTTTGCTAACAAAGGAAAGTCACAGGCATAAACAATAATAGTAACAACTACTAGGTAGGTTTATGACTTGCACCATTATTGAATCAATAAATTAGCTACAATTGGTAAACATTCAATTAAACTTTTAATCACCTTTTTTAAATAAATCAGAATTACTTTTATTCAAATTTTTATTAATTAGTGCATTACAGTTGGTGTTGTAAAAAGTCATTTTTAAAAGAAAAAAAGTTCAAAATTGGTGTGTACCTGCAGCTATTTAAATGCCAGTGTGAAATTAATAACAATATATATAATTTGTGTTAATTTGATGCATGTGAATACAATCTTTGGGACATGCTGTATAGGTTGTGCTTATATTTATTCTAGAATAGTAGGCATTGTGGTATTCATATACTCAATGTTAGTTTAGAAAGTGTGCATTAGCATTAGCATGGAGAGGACGGTAAATACCGCAAGGAAACTCACACGTGGACCACTACCCTACACAGTACCTAGTCAAGATGTAAGCCTCGGAAACATACAAGGTATAAACCAGATCCTCAGCCAACCGGAATTTTTTCTGCGCTCCTTGAGCCAGGTTGAGTCCATAAACACTTGGGTTCGCTAATGTCAATGCTTAGTGATTAAAACCATTTACAAATGTGTAGATATTAAACAACTTCCTTTTAATATGTTCATCAAAAAGGGACCACTGTCATTGTAATGTACAGCGAGTTTGGGTCACTACCTAGCTCTGTGGAAGCAGTTCGATTTACTTGAAAATTCTATTTTTCTCTTCTTTCTAGTGAAACCATCTTTAAAATGAGTGTTTTAATGCCTCTTGATGGCACTTTACAATACCCGTGTTGAAGGAATCAAGCTTCCTCACAGAACCCACCCATTTTAACCCAGAGCTTGTGGGTCTAGTATATACCTTGTTTGTGGCCTCAGTCAATGACGACTAATTGCACTATGAGACTAATGCCTTAGACTGCACAGTCATCGGTGCGGGCAAATAACATATGAAAAACTATACTTGGTCTACAAAGGGGGAGGGAGGGGGATAGAATTCCTTCCACGCACCAACAGACCTTGTACCACATTCAAATTCGTCCAACACCGCTAATGAGCTGCAACTCTAGTGGACTTAGAGATTAATCTGCGGGAGGCAGCAATGAAAGCTGGAAATGTGTGGAGGGAGATCAAATTTGGCCCACATCACCTACCTCACTCCCTTTGCTCTGTCAACGTGCTAAAATTGGTGCATGTGATGTTCGCCCTTGAGGGGCCCACCTTGTCTTTACCTGGTGCAGTGCCAGACAACAACAAATTGGCACACACTATTATGTTTTTATTTAGCTGTTGTTGCTACTCAATAATACATCAAACAGATTCTTTGACTTTACTGAAAATGATATAACCGTTCTAAGTCATGAATATATCAATGTAAGATATGAACGTTATTAATGTACCTATTTCACCAATAAATTTGCCAGAGTTATGTTTTAATATTTTTATTTGTTTAATCAACCAAAGGGTTAGAAATGACCTAATCCAAGGGATAAAGCTTAAAAGGGTACTTTTGAGGCAATGCATTTGCATTAGCGAGAAAATAGGATGGAAAAACTATTGGCAGTTCATCTGGTTTTGATTCGGACACTGGCCTTATCTTCAACAAAGACCATTCGCGATGACAAATTTTCTCTAATGTGCACTTTCTAAACACACAACTCTTTTTAAGCACATGAAATTAAAATAACTAACTTAAGACAGTATTCATAATACATAACCCGCCACAAGATGTTGCTAAATGCATTTTTATTAGGGATGGCAACCTTGATTCTTTGATACCTCGATACCCTCGATTCTTACTAGTTTCGAAAGAATCAAAAGTTGATCTTAATATGATTCTCTATAATTTGATTCTTAACTCTCGATGAAAGTAAAGGCAACTGAGAAAATAGCAAAATTCAGAACAAGTAGTAATCAAATATCTCTGATATTATTTTATTTGCCATTATTTCCTATTATATTTTGGTTCAGTCAACAACCCTATTAAGTGAATTTAAAAGACTTGTGTTTTCGACAATTGTTTGTCAGACATTTTTTAATTATTTGACCTGATAAGGATTTACTTGAAGGTAAAAATACATACTTTCTAATGTAGTTCCTAATTATTTTATTAATTTGGTAAAATATGCTTTAATACTTGGTAAAGGGATCTTTTTCTTTGTTAAAAAACACCTTTGTAATATTTAGATTTTTAGATTTTTTGCTATTCTATGAAGTTGAATAAATATGTTATTAAATAAGGTCTGATAATTGGAAAAATAATAAAATAGGAAATGTTTAAGAATCAAAATTGAGAATATAAGAATCGGGGTTGAACTTAATGACCGTAGTCGAGAAAGAAGGTATTATGACATCTCTAATTTTTATTTTAGTTTTGTTACTATTAAGGCACAAGATACATTTTATAATTAGTAAGTGACATATTAAATTAATCACACAATATTGACTATATTATATAAGACCCTTACATCGTATGTGGTTTATATCCACACAAAATTTTGACAATTTAAAGTAAAGCGTTTTATCACGCATGATAAACCAACAAGCAATACATATTTTGCTAAGAATAATAGAAACAAAATCTTGATTATAGAACTCTAATGTTTTTCAGCTTTATTTTATTTCCAAGTGATAGAGTGCAGTATTAAACCAAGTAACCCTAATTTACTAACTAGTCCGTTATGTGTCAGCTTCAAGTTATATAATTAAGATTGCTTTGCCAAGTCCACTGTAGAATTAAGTTCACTCAACACATTTCAGTGTAATATTTCACTGCATCCAGAATTGTAATGGTTGGTGGTAGGGATAAGGTATCAGGGCCATTACTAAGGGAGTTGTTTTGGATGTTCAACTCCCTCCATGAAAGTATTATAAATAATATATATTTTTTATTGATTAGTATTCTTGTCTAACACCTTTAAATTACTTCAAGAGGGATCCAACATTTGAAAGTATTAATTGCTGTCTACTTTACTGTCTACTTTACCACGAACCAACACTATAAGTAGAAATTCTCACATAAAATATATTTTTGAGTAAGGACCTGATTAAGTAGAGTGGAATAGTACAGGTAGAATGAGTATAGCTTTACCTTTTCTTCATTGCGCCTATTTGAATGGTACTGTTTTAGTCATGAGTTAGATGTATGTACAAATTAACAGCTTATTATAGTTTAATTTTAGGACAAACACCTCATAAAGATTTCATAACATTTATTTGCTACTTAGTAAAATGGAACAAACTCAGCTTTATAATAATACATGTTCGTCTTTAATACTTAGCACCGCATCTTACTACCCATTCGGGTTATACACTTAAGTACTAATTACTCTAAGTGGTTAGGAATTGGGAAGGATGCATATAGAGGAAGTGAACCCACATTTGCGTGGAGG
The DNA here is from genome assembly GCA_901482245.1 of Timema douglasi. NCBI lineage: Eukaryota > Metazoa > Arthropoda > Insecta > Phasmatodea > Timematidae > Timema > Timema douglasi. The sequence continues at coordinate 61,572 of CABEEJ010002895.1, forward strand.
GAGAGTGAAAACCCTTTTAGGAAAAACCACCCCCAGTTCACCCGACGAACCTCGATCTCCCCGTCCTCAGCGGTCAAGCTCAATGCGAAGCTTGCGCGTTAGCTAACTACACCACCAAGGAGGGTATGTTCATATTTAGTTTCTATATTGGTTGAAATTGTATGAGTCTTGTGAAAGTGTTTTGAAATAGTTTTGGTTCAAAACTTAGTGGAGTTGAAATATCGCATTGGCAAGGTGGGAAAATAGTGTGGTAGGCCTGATACAGGGTTAACTATTTGCAAGGCCTTGGGCTAAGAAACACACATTTCCAACTGGCTCATTCAAAACTAATGTCTACTTATATTAAATTAAATTAAAAGTATCCTCTACACAAAATGAGGCCCAAATTTAGATTGATTTGTGGTAACATTAAGCCAGAGGCTTAAATGATAAGCATCAGTCCTTTCTAGTTTATAAGTTTTCAAATTATTTTTTGTTTGAATGAATAAAATAATAGTTTTTTAGATCATATTGAGCTATGGCTTTCTCAATTAAAGATCAAACAAGTTAAGTTTTGCATAAAAATTGCATATGCACATTTAAGTAGGAAGTACAAAATAAATGTAATTATAATAATTAATGATCCTTTTGTTCAACTTAACACAAACTAGATAGTGGTCTAAGTTATACATTTAAATATCAATGCCAAGAATATCTATTACTTGGCATTCAAAGTGAAATGTATTCCCATAAAATGATAATCAAACAATATGAATCATTGTAAAAAAAATACACGTTTTAATGGCAGAGTAAATATAAAATACAAGAACCACACAAATAACAAAAAACTCAATAGGCTCATTAAATCATTTAATTTTAATTAACTTTCTCACAGAAACACAATAAATAAGAATGGAAAAGGTATTTTAAATTGTTTAGTGAAATTTTCCGAAGAGCATGCTTTGTATACTTTGTTGAGTATCAAGTAATAAATGCAATTATGTGATCAAATATTTTATTTGTATTTCAATACAAGAATATGTTATATGTTGGCGTTGTATGTATAATGATCGAACTTCATGGTAACAAATTTGATTGGTAAGATGGAAAAATTCAAATTGTTGACCATCATATTTTTCATTTATTTATTTAAGGTATTCAACATGAACCAACTGATTATACTATCAGCACACGACTTACAAACTAACTTAAATCTGGTACAGACGCAACATTCAGCCCCTGGCCTTTAATTCATCAATGTGCAATAATAAACCCGAATTTAACCAGTGATACATTTTTCGGCCATGCTGGAAATCGAACTCAGGACCCTTAGCTCAGTAGAAATACATGTTACCGATTGAGCCAAGGTGTCGGACATAAACCATTATAATATTTTTATACTTTTAAGGTTATTTAAATTTAATATTTAAAGTTATAGCAGTATATTAAAAAAAAAGTATTAGCTCATTACTGTTTAAGAATAAATGGTATGGAGCTCCGCGAGAACTTTCTCGCTCTATTTTTTAGAAATGGAGATATTTACTCAAAATTCGTAATATAATATACACTAGCAAATCCGAGAACAAATTACACTAGACATACGTAGAAAATTTTTTGTTAAAGGATTTAAATTTCATAATTTTATTTTTAAAGAATTAACCTCTTCATTTGTATATATGGATCAATACAAAATCGATATTGGGTCCCCAAGGGTCAACAATTCGTATTAAAAATTTGATTTCCGGTTAAAATTTTCGTCATTTTACTAGGGGATTCATTATGGTTATCACATTGCTATTAAATTTCTCTTTTATAAATTTTGACCAATTAAATATGTAATTAATAACTATTGAATATTAAATGAGAGAGAATCGTTGGAACCAATTTTGAGAAAATTGAATTTTTTTTCTCACCCTTAAGTAAACTGCTATTAATTTTAGGGTTGGTTAAAAGGAATTGCAAAAAACACTTTTTAGGGTTCGGGGGTCATGAAACGTCGACATATATCAACATCTCGGGTTAGATTTTGTTTTGACGGTCGTAATACTTTACCTTAAAGTGTTGGCAAAGTTAGAAATATATATTTGTGTATAGCTTGAAAACCTTTGGTTTAAATATATATATATTTCAAGTAAAAGATGTTTATTATAAATAGATCCACATGTGTGCGATGATAAGTAATTTCATATCTCAATGACTTACGGAGATAAAATTAAAAATTAGCATTTACGCATCAGACGGGAGCCCTTAAAGTAATTTTGACTAAAGGTTGAGAGTAGCCATTTGGTTTGTAATATTTATCAAAGCTTAGAAATGAAATCTTATCAAAATCGTTAGAGCCGATTTTGATAAAATCGATTTTTTCTTTTTCCGCCATTAAGGAAACTACTCTTAATTTTAGGTTTGGATATCTAATTCCAAAAATTTCTCGGGGTAAACCTATAAAAACCCTACATACCAAGTTTTAGCCCAATCAGTATAATAGTTTAGGCTCTAGCCCAAGGTACAGACAGACGCCATTGCGAAAGCCACTTTTTAAGGTCCGGGGGTAGACGTCGACATCCATCAAAATCTCGAGTTCAATTTTTTTGACAATCACAAAAATGTAAGGTAGCGATAAAGTAAAAATATTGATAGTGGGTCCCCGTGGGTCAACACTTTGTATTAAAATGTCGACTTCCGGTGTAAAATTTTCGACATTTTATTAGGGGTTGCAAATCTATGGTTATTGCATTGCTATTAAATTCCTCATTTATAAACTTTGACCAATAAAATAGGTAAATATTGACTAATGAGTCTAAAATGATTGAGATAGATCATTGTTGTACAAACATTTCTCCTAAGAGGTTGAAAGAACATACACTTTTTGAGAGACTTACTCATTTCTTACTCTATAACATTAGAGAATTATTGCGTTAAAACGTATGAGAATTTACGTATCAGACAGGATTCCTTGAAGCCATTTTGCCGAACTATTGAGAGCAACTATTTTGTTTAGAATATTTATAAATGTTTTGAAATTAAATTTAATCAAAATAGTCAGAGCCAATTTTGAGAAAATCCACTTTTTCTCTTTTTGCCCCTCAGTAAGCTACCCTTAATTGTAGGGTTAGATATCCAATTCCAAAAATCCCTTGGGGCAACCCTATTAAAACCCTAGATACCAATTTTTAGCCCAATCGATAACATATTTTAGGCTCTAGTCGGAGGTACAAACAGATGGAAATTCAAAAACCACTTTTTAGGATTCGGGGGTGTCATGAAACATCGAGATTCATCAAAACCTCGATTTCAATTTTTTTGACGATCACAATACTTTCTCTACCTATAAGATAGCGAGAAAGTAAAAAACGGAACTTGTTATAACCATAGGATTTTATTAGGAATAGTTAAATAATTAGTTTAATCACATGAAATTATCTCTAATAAGGATATTTTATCATATATAACAGTATCTATTATTTTATTTTGCTCTTTGGTAAACTGAGATATTTTTTTTTCATTATGTTCCTGTAATAATCTATATTATTTAATTTATCTTATAATTGATCTTATCCGGATAATGAATTGGCTATGAAATGTGCATTCAGTTCATTGCCATACACATCAACACAGAGGCTGGGTACTGTTATGTTTCAAGTAATTAATTTATTTAAGTTACAGAGTGCCTGCCGTACATTATTGTTATGGGATTGTCATAGTATTCATTGTAAACTTAAAGGTTTTTTTCCCCCACCAATTAAATTATTTGAGCTATTTCATGCTTAACTTAAGACTCCAAAGCTGATTCCGAGCGTTTTAGTCTTTGAACAAGGATAGTAATTCTTCCACCCCCACCTCACCCCTCTTTCCTTCAGGGCGTACCCCTTCTCACAATCCACCCCAACCCCTACCGACACTACGATGAAGATAAAGATAGCGTGTGAAAATCTCAAATTCGTGCTGCAGTCGTAATCAAAATATACCCAAAAGGATTAATAAGACCAAAATAACCCTGACCTTTCATCAGTTGCTTTTTATCGAGCAAAAGTAAGAGTGGGAGAAGAGAGGAGGAGAGGGGTGAGGAAGTGTGTAGTAAGTTGGAAGAGCCGACCTCGTCTCACACACAAAATAACACTACCTTAATACTGACCATAAATAACAACTGTCAAGCTCCATTCTCTTGACCCGTGACTTTATCCTGGGTACAGGTTCCATGACTGGAAGCATCCAGAAGATTCAAGGGCGAATGACGCGTACACTCTGTCACAAACCGCGAGGGAAGTGCGAACCTTGGGGGTTAAAAAAACAACTGCATGGCTTTAGTCCGCAATCAAACCATGCTAACCGAGCGGCCGCCGTCTGTTGGTAAATATAGTGACAACTTCTGCGGATAGGTGTCATTTGGTCAGCACAAAGAACCTTCCAACCGTTAATTTCGGTTTACTAGAACAACGCCACCACTTTTTCCATTCAAGTAGCTCCTCATTTGTCCTCACAAGGTAAAGTTGACTCCGTTCAAGGCCCACAGATGTGAATAGAATCTGGAAGCGCCATGGATATCTGGATCTGTAGCCAGGAGCTCTGACCGCTAGATCACAGTGGCGTTACGAGGTTTAGAAAGAAGAGGGTGATAGCGTCACCATTTGCACGTATTTGTGAGTTTTGTCTTTCATTTAGACATGCTAGACGGATCATTTTACACATACGATTTTCCTTTGAGTTTTTTCTGGGAAAATGTCCGGCTATTTAAATGGTTTCAATTAAGCAATACCAGCTTTTCTAGTGTTCTTCTCAATTTCACGTGTTGACCATAGCGCTTGGTGGTTGAATGTGTCACTAACGCCGCAACTACTGTAGACTACACATGTAAAGATTGCGTTTCAATATTATAATCAATAACGAATACATAAACGTCTCCAGGTGCATCAAATACGGACAAACGAGTTAATGTAAGCCTAATGAACATGGCATATTTAAAAAAATTCAAGACCAACATGTTATTGTTATTGTGCTCAAACAGTGGTGGATAGTGTAGCAGTCAAGGTCACACATGCCAGCATGAGGGTATTGTGTTCAGAGACAAGTTGCTAATATAGCAGTCAAGGTCAGACATACCGACATGGGGGTATTGTGTTCAGAGAAAGGCTGCTAATATAGCAGTCAAGGTCAGACAAACCGGCATGAGGGTATTGTGTTCAGAGACAGGCTGCTAATGGAGCAGTCGAGGTCAGACATACGGACTTGAGGGTATTGTGTTCAGAGACAGGCTGCTAATATAGCAGTCGAGGTCAGACATACGGACATGAGGTCATTGTGTTCAGAGAAAGGCTGCTAATATAGCAATCAAGGTCAGACAAACCGGCATGAGGTTATTGTGTTCAGAGACAGGCTGCTAATATAGCAGTCGAGGTCAGACATACCGACATGGGGGTATTGTGTTCAGAGAATGGCTGCTAATGGAGCAGTCGAGGTCAGACATACGGACATAAGGGTATTGTGTTCAGAGACAGGCTGCTAATGTAGCAGTCGAGGTCAGACATATCGACATGGGGGTATTGTGTTCAGAGACAGGCTGCTAATGTAGCAGTCGAGGTCAGACATACCGACATGAGGTTATTGTGTTCAGAGACAGGCTGCTAATGTAGCAGTCGAGTTCAGACATACCAACATTAGGTTATTGTGTTCAGAGACAGGCTGCTAATGTAGCAGTCGAGGTCAGACATATCGACATGGGGGTATTGTGTTCAGAGACAGGCTGCTAATGTAGCAGTCGAGGTCAGACATATCGACATGGGGGTATTGTGTTCAGAGAATGGCTGCTAATGGAGCAGTCGAGGTCAGACATACGGACATGAGGGTATTGTGTTCAGAGACAGGCTGCTAATGTAGCAGTCGAGGTCAAACATACGGACATGAGGGTATTGTGTTCAGAGACAGGCTGCTAATGTAGCAGTCGAGGTCAGACATACGGACATGAGGGTATTGTGTTCAGAGACAGGCTGCTAATGTAGCAGTCAAAGGCAGACATACGGACATGAGGGTATATATAGGGGTGAGTGAAGAACAGAAGACGCAACAACATTGTAATCTTGAGCCATAACAGCACCACTAGCGCCCCTGGTGCGCGCGGGACTCATCACGTGCTGTAATAACTACACACACGCCTTTATTGTTCGGACGGCTTTCATAACACATGGTCTATAAACATTCAGCTAGACAAAATACAAATAACATTAGATCCAGTAAACAAGCTATAAAATAAATAGCTGTATTCTATAAGCACACGATTTACAACAACAACAAAATCTAGAGTGGCCATAAAGCCTGGACATATTGGTAAAGTAAAAAAAAAGAAAAGATAGATAACAAATTGATCAATAAATGTAATGTCATTTAATATCTTAACATTGTTTTTGATAAGTTTTTATGATTTAAAAACACGTATAAACCCCTACACTTGCCCATGTGTGTGTGTATGCCCATGTGCCCATGCTTTATGGCCACAATGTAGAAAAAAAAACGGCCAGCCACCCCACGGCATTTCAATACTGTGTAAGAGGAAAACCTCAATTTTATCAATGATACATTCTTTGGCAATGCCGGGAATTTAACCTGGGACCTTCTACCTAGAAACGCTACCCTGAGAGTTAAGGCGTTGGATTAGGTTTTTTTTTACGCAACAAAGTAGTAGTTCGCAATATGGTTTTTATTTTTCTTCACTATTCTCGCCTCTCTCCAATGTCCATTCATTACTTACTATCTGAAATCCCAATGTCCTGTAATTAATTAGTTTTGAATATCTTAGACTTCACCCACACGGGCGATGTTTCCTTACATAACTCAGCAGGTAAACTTACATTCAAACAATGATGGCAATATCACGAAATAGCCTGCCAGGTAGCTACTCCCAAAAATATGGCGTAAATTAATTATTTTCAGAAAATTGTTCTAAGCTAAAAAGTGAAATATATTTTAGAAACTGTTCTAGGTTGAAGTAATAGGGATCGTTATAAAATTGGATAAGGAATTATTAGAGTGTAAGAAGTAAATCTGGAAAAATTTTAATTACAAAATAGTCCTTTCAACTATCTAACATTTTTCCTTTGGCAATTCTATTATAACACCTTACAATGGTCTTATTTTAATCGCTTCCAAACCGTCAAATAGGGTCACTCTCGTGTCATGACTAGCCTGCTGATGACAGGTAGATTGGGGGTTCGAATCCCGGTCGGATCTACTGAGGGTAGTTTATCCTAAATGGTTTCCCACTCTTCTTCTAAGAAAATGCAGGCATATTACCTCTAAAATGATTTCTTCCTCAGCCTTGACATTAGAGTAGGTGCCATGATGGTCGGTGATAGTTGACTCGTACTGAATTATGTACAAGGCATTATAATTGCGGTCAGCCACTCTTACCACTGAAGCAAGAGGACGGACTTATTGCTCGTTACAACGGAAACCAGTTCAAAGTTGCGAATTCCCCAAAAGGACAGTAGGACCTAGTAAAGTGTCTCCCCC
>CABEEJ010002895.1:69118-97231 GCA_901482245.1 Timema douglasi
CCCCCCCCCCCATACACCTCCTAGATACGTGTTCCGCATCTTACTACCCATCCAGGTAATACTTAGCACCGCGTCTTACTACCCGTTAAAGTTTTATGCTTAAGTACTAATTACGCAAATGAGTTACGAATTAGGAAAGTTGAATATAGAGAAAGCGAACCCGCATTTGCATGGCGGGAAAGTGGAAAACCATTTAGGGAAAACCACCCCCAGTTCACCCGAGTTAGATTCGGACCTCAATCACCTCATTCTCGGCAGTCTATACCATCCAGGTAATTCACATATTGTCAACAATTGGTCGATTAAGAGGCAATTTACAGTCGATTGCGTAAGAAAACTAAATCACCAATAAAAGTCAATCCTTAAATACTCGCAAACCGAGTGAAGAAACTATGGATGATCGTGGGATCGTTGATAAGTTAAATCAGTCGATCCGGGACGCAAAAGGTTACTGATCTCGATCTACACTAATTAGGGATTCAATTATTTGGAAAATGTTATCTTAAAATTGCCATTATTTGATTGGATTTAGTATTTGAAAGTAACTTTTGCCTCCATTCCTTCCCCAGCCCCAACCCCAACAATAACGGCCTTGCCGTCTCTGGGGTTAGGGTGCAAAATAAGTGTCAAACGTTTGTATATCTATATTTTAAATTTGAGAGGGTTACGGGAGGGGCAACTTAAGTGATTTCTATGTATTGTACGAAGAGTTGAGCGTTGGGTCTCGAATGACAGAGTGACCTTGAAACCCGCCCATGAGATGTGTGTTTGTTGTTGGGAAGACTTGCCTCTAGTTCGCTCGCACCCAGGAAGCGTCAGGGTCGTTTACATACTGACACACAACACACACACACATGAGTATCCTCCTAGCAAGATACATCTCACACATTGTATTCGAATGTTTCGGAAAAATAAATAGTTCAATATGTCAATTCTCATTTTCATTTATTTGAGGTATTTTTAACTTAGAGGTATTTATGTGCACTTGTTTAGTTGACTGATTATATCAACACAAGACTTAAAAACCAACTTAAATCCAGAACAGACACAACACCCGAAAGGGTAAACCCACATTTCACTAATGATACATTTTTCGGTCATGCTACCAACAGTGTTTTTAAATAGCGCTCAAACAACACCCCCAGCCAACAGCCTGCTGACTTTAGGGTTGATGGTTTTGCGCACGAGTGAGACTTTCCAACAGCATTCACCATTCAAATCGTCAAGGTGAAATGTCCACCCACGAATTTGGATGGAGTTGAAAAAAAAAAAAGTATTATGTTGTATCTTATTTTCATGAGACAAGGATTGACTTAAAAACGTATTTTTCCCGCGGGAGGACCCCCGGACACCCGAACGTACTAGGGGGTATTCAATACCCCCGGTTTGCCCCCCTGCGGGCGCCCTTGTCAGGAATCTAACCCGTGACCCTTAGCTAATTAGAAAAACGGGGTACCGACTGAGCTAAGGTGTCGGACTAACGTCCATTTTAGAGGCTCTGAGGTTAGTGTGGTCGACCATAGGTAGTGACGGTGGAACCTTGTGTGTGTAAGGGGATTAGCAAAAATAAAAGATGTAATAATAGAATTCATTGTAAAACAGATTTTGAAATTTGGAGTTTAATATAAATTCCAAAGATCAACATTATAAAAGATATGAAAACCTTGGATTAAGTAGAAATTAGAATGGATTGACAATTAGGGAACTTCACTATATTTCCATCATAATATGAAAGAGTTAAGAACACAACGAATTAATATAATTCACACATATATATATGTGAATTATATTAATTCAACGTGTTCTTAACTCTTTCATATTATGATGGAAATATAGTGAAGTTTCCTAATTGTCAATCCATTCTAATTTCTACGTAATCCAAGGTTTTCATATCTTTTATACTGTTGATCTTTGAACTTTATATTAAACTGCAAATTTCAAAATCTGTTCTTCATTTAATTCTATTATTACATTTTGAAGTTGTTTCCTTAATACATTTCATTATGTTTTTCAAAAAATAAAAGATTTTGAAGGGCTTGCCCCCCTTCCCCCATCTTCCTATGCCAAAGGAGGTCACACACACCACAAGCAAATATTTATTATTATTATTATTATTATTATTAGCACCGCGTCTTACTACCCGTTCGGGTTATACGCTCTTACGCTAATGTGTAATGGTAGGATGATTGTGAGATGAAATGGAGGACCTACAGTTTAACGTGGAATCCGAACCACGGTGGAGGCCTGGCATTCCCCAGCAAATATTTGAAAATTGGATGGTTTTAAACGCTATTTGGCCAACCATCTTTCAGCTTCATATTCGAGAATATCAAACGTTAAAATAACATTCATAGGGAGCCTTCGGTTAGCTCGACAATTTATTTAGGCGATGTATACTTTCATTATGTATTATTGTACAGACCAGCAAATATGAAAATTACAACTATAACCTCCTTCCCCAAGAGCAAATTCCTTCTTAAGCCCTTGTTTGTAGAGAGAACTAATAGCCTACATTATGCATCGTTTTTCTAAAACTATTGCCAATATATTTGAAAATTTCAGATAGTTTTTTTTTCTTCATATTTCTAGTTTTACAGGTGCGTCATCCACCCTGCAAGTGAACAGCAGGACGAACTCGCCCCCTTCCCCCTCTCCCTACACACATAGAGAGTGGATATATTTCTTCATAGCCCCCCGGGGTCGAGCCAAAGGTCCCTTGAAGTCGATCAACTCTAGACCCTTATCCACGCGGACTGTGGAGCTCAACTCCAGAGAGCGGGACGTTGTTGATAGGACTGAAGATAAAAAAAGCCTGAGGTTGCATCAGATGATGACTCGACCCTGCCCTAGAAGCTTAAGTAGGGGTGTGGGCCCGGATATGAAGGTAAACACGAGGCGAGCATAAGGAATAAGGGCACCTTCAGACGGGTCCACTTAGTAGCGCCACTTTTTGTGATAGGAGACAGCACCAAGAAAGCACTGCTATACTTCATTCACAGTAGGAGTTTACCTCTGAAAGGTTTTTTTTCCTACCAATATCCTACTATATAATAGATTTTTGGTAGGGAAAAAGGCCTTTCAGAGGTAAACTCCTACCGTGAACGAACTATAGGTAGCCCTGTCTGAAGGTGCCGTAAGAGCCCACAATTACGAGAAAGCGACAAGAAGCCTATATTTAATATCGTATTACTCTTTTGTATGTAGGGATGTGGTATCGAAAGAAAATTATCGATACTGTAGGTACTCGTTAAAAGTATCGGAAGAATATTATCGATATCGTACTCGTATTGAAAGAAAATTATCGATAACAAGTAAATATCGGTATAGAAATATTAAACTGGAAACATGTTTTTTTATCTGGTATTAATAATCTTTTACCCCCTTCGGTGTCCGCGTGATCTAACGCGCTAATCTCATGTTGGACTATACTGCCAAAGATAGGGAGATCGGGGTTCGATCCCTGTCGGGTGCACTGAGGGTGGTTTTCCCTAAATGGCTTTTCACTCTCCCACCACGCAAATGCGGGTGAATTTAATATAAATTAAGCCTTCCTAATCCCTATCCTAATAGTGTAATTAGTACATAGGCGTATAACCTGAACAGGTACTAAGACGTTGTGTTACAAAAAAAATCTCAACTTTTGATTCATCATTGTATTTTCATTTTTTATTTAAACACTGAACATTATAACGGTTTTTATTAGTTTAAAACAAATTTTACAAGATGCTTTTTCGCTATCTAACATTTTTTAAGTACCATGTCTTACTTCCCGTTCGGGTTATACGCTAATGGGTTAGAAATTGGGGAGGTTCAATTTAGAGGATGTTGAACCGAATTTGTGTGGAGGGAGAGTGGAAAACCATTTAAGGGGACCCCCCCCCCAGTTCACCCGACCGAAATATGAACCTCGATCTCCCTATCCTCGGCAGTCTAGCTCAACATGACTAGCGCGTTACTCCACTGAGGCGAGTTCCAACTTCTTAAAAAAGACTTTCATAATTTACTTTTGGGAGGTTCCATTTTTTTAAAACTTCATTCGTCGTTTATGTACTCTATAAAGATGGATTATTAGCCTCATCTGCACATAAACGTTTCTGAATAAGTTGCTTCTTGCTTGTCATGCATAAAATGAGCGAGGATTGAGAAATAGTGTAATTTGTTCTTCATCTACAGACAACCCTAGTAAACATTTAATCTCAGCACGGGCCATGAGAGAAGGTAGCAAAAAATATGTTTCTTTCCATAACGGAGTGTGGGTAAAAGTATCGGAAAAAAGTATCGAGTAGAAAAAACTAGTATCTAAAATAAAATACCGATATTAGTAAAGATACTGTACTCATTTAAAGTAAAGAAGAAAAATATCGATACCGTACTAGCTTTGAAAGAAAAGTCTCGATAACAGTATCGGTACAGAAATTTTAATCTGGAAATATTTTTGTATCAAGTAACGATTTCAACTTTTGTATGATAATAATTAATATATTTTCATATTTATTTAAATAATGAAAACTATAATGATTTAACCAAGTTATAGTATATTTAGGTCTATCGCGTCTATTTTGTGTGTTGAATCTTGGAAGTGTTGAGTTAAATAGTATTGTATAGTGGATATTATAAAAGGTTTTTGACCAAACCAACTTTTAAAATGTCTATTAAAGTGTAGCTGATGGAAAGTTATTTAATAGCTGAATATGATTAGTAATATCATTTTCATTCTATTTTATACCATTCTTTAACCATCGTAAACATTTAATACAAGCATGGGTAAAGATAACAAAAAATTAGTTTCTTTCGATACCAAGCCAATACCAAAGTGTGAGTACTAATATCAGTAAAAGTATCGGAAAAAAAGTATCGAGTAAAACAGTCTAGTATTGAAAAGAAAATATCGATATTAGTAAAGTATCAATACTTTTTTTTACATCCCTTCTCTTATGGACTATCCACATAATGAGGTAAAGATGAAAAAGCTAGTTTTTTAAGAGGAAATGTAGTTGTATGAAAATAGAATGGGAAACCATCTCGGTAAACCATACTCGATACATCCAGCTATGATTAGAATTCCACCCTCCCCATCCCCAACAAATCAGATCATACAAAACTTACGCCTGCGTCCACATGCCCGCCAATTTTGGGTTCATCTTTGAAGACAATTATTGCTGAACAAAATACCTGGGTCATCCATAAGCCACGTAACGCTTTTTTCTTATCTTTTTTTTGGGCCTCCCTCTCATTTTCCATGCAACATCATGTAGGCATTTAGATCAACACTCACCCCACCCCCTCAACCTTTATTACGTAACTTTTCACATAAAGAGAGTCTTTATTTCAAAGAGAAGCTTTTGTGACAATAAAAAAGGGACTCAGATTTCAATACCACTCAGGATCATAAGTTATCCATAGGTATGTTTACTAACGGTGAAAACATAAACAATTATATTATTTTCCCAGCATTAGAATTTAAGTTTATGTGAAGTACCCTCCCCCCATGTAGCACCGTGTATAAATAGAGCTCCTCCCCCCTCCTCTTAAAAGTGTTAGTGGCCTTCTTTAAAAATTACGTAAGGGTTTTGGGAGGGNGAGATTCCAGTATTTGTATTAAATTATCATACGAAGGGTGGCAGGAGGGGGTCAGAATCCATCTTACGTAAGGTTTTTTACTAATGTGCATGGTAAGGATTTTTTTTAAATGGCAGAATATTCTGAAATGTTTTAATTTCATTCATTTACTAACCAACCCCATTCTAATCACTAATTTTTTCTCTGTTTTATATAAAGAGAATTATCACTCTTTTTGTTACGAATCCTTATATCTAAAAATAACTTAACAATTAAAACAATCTAACTAACAAAATCATGAACAGTTACGTAAGATAGGGGTCTCGGGACCGTGAGGGTGGTAAACGAAAATCTTACTATCCTCTACGTAGAAAAAGAGGTCCAAAATCATGAGAGACCTTACGTAATTTAAGTATTCCCCTTACGTGGTTTATGGATAACCCTTTATTTGAATGAGTAATGTTATAACGACGACCTCCTAGTCTGCACACTCCTGAAAGAGGGAGAATTCTTCACTCGGCCATTCGCCATTTCGCCATCTTTTCAACAAGAAGAGAGTTGAATGGGGAGACATAAAACTCCACATAAGAGGATCGAATAAAACTAGACATTTTAAAGTGCGCAGAAGAGCTCAAAGATACGGCGCCTCTAACACAAGAGAACGGGGCGGGGGGGCGGTGTTACTTTGTACTTGCAGGCCGTGGGAAAACGGCACAAGGCACAGGCGCGGGCGGCAATCAACATCGAAGGTGACCATTTCTCAATAAAACTTTTTCCCATCTGGAACAAAGGTTTTTTTTATTTGTGTATGCAGTTATGCTATTATGGTAGGTTTAGAAACTTATTGCAAATGTTTTATCAGTGGTCACGCGGTCCCAAGGCGTCAAGCTGGCAATTAACTATATTGTTAGCGACGGCGAGGTCGGGGTTCGAATCTAGGTCACGCGACCTTATAAGCTTTGATTTCCCATCCTCATTCCCCATTAATGCAGATGCTCCTCTCCTAAATTACCTTCTTCATTCCTACCCCACCGTTAATGACACTTGTGTAGAAAATAATAATGAGCATACAGCGATTATATTTGTCAAACGTGCTAGCTACTAAACATGAAAGAGGCTCTGTGACAAACAGATGCTTACCATCGTGTGGTGGCTACACTATAGATACCAAGTGGATAATTGTCTAAAAGAAACTCGGGAGTCAATATCTCTACCATCGCATGACGACCACACTATAGTATTGCCAGCTTATATGAACCAAACACGTGTGTAATGAGCTGAGGCCGGACAGAATGGGATGTACGAGCGCAAACAGCGGATTGGGCTGCATTACATGTATGGCTGCGGGATGAGGGGGCGGGGGGAGGCGATTACAGTTAACACACACACACACACGAGGTAATATAAACACACACACACGGAACAGCCATGCCCGAGGGAGTGTAAATATAGAGAATGACCATGACCAGCCCAAAGTAAAGATGCAGCTGGGGGAAGCCGAGACAACAACAAAAACAACGGTAAATCCAGGATTACAGGAGCTATTAAGGCGCAAGGTTTTGATTTTGATCCGAATACTCGATCTCAAACGACACTGTGGCGTTAAAACCTTTCTATCCAGACAAAAGTCAACTTTTTTTTTGCAGAAATATGTAATAAAAAATAGGGAATCGCGTTAAAAAAAATCAACGTGACCTTAAAGTCACCCTAGCCACGCCACCCAAGGCCTAACAGCCTTACCATCTTACTTCCCCCTCAGAATCAAACTTTTGTCTAAACAATTTTTTCCTCGGTGCGTTGCGTTGTTTTCAAATGAACACCCGGTATTATATATATAAATATATATATATAAAAAAATACCGGGTGTTCATTTGAAAACTTTCCACCAAATATATCAAAATCAACGCACTGAGGAAAAAATTGTTTAGACAAAAGTTTGATTCTGAGGGGGAAGTAAGATGGTAAGGCTGTTAGGCCTTGGATGGCGTTGCTAAGGTGACTTTAAGGTCACGTTGATTTTTTTAACGCGATTCCCTATGTTTTATTACATATTTCTGCAAAAAAAAAGTTGACTTTCGTCGTACATATATAAAGTTTGAACAAAATCGATGGTACCGTTTAGGCTACAACCCTAGGGACAGACATGTCTTTTGACACCTATATTTTTGGGTTCAAGGGTACATGAAACGCTAGGAAAAAACAAATTGAAAACATACTAATTTGATTTGATGTTTTTCTATTGTAGAGTCAATTCACATATATTAACACAGCAGCTGTGGCCGCGTTGCTTAGGGCGTTAGACTCACAACGCACCAGGTCACCACTGATGGGTAAATCGAGGTACAAATCCTGGTCTTCCATACGCGATTTGTAAATGTGTTTAGAATGTTCTCTTTGTACCCTCTAGATACTCTTAATCCCATCCCTTAAACTAAGTAGTAGATACCTCTTGTGTTAAACGTTCTGATTAAAATAATAATAATAATAATAATAGAAGCAACAAAAAAACAAAAACTAAATCAAATACCGCAATAAAGTGTTTCAATTTCAAGTTTATCAAACGTGGAGATAAGGTGGTTTACCACTAGTGAATCCTGCATGTGGTGCTCACATGTCGGGGAAGAATTCTCGAAGACTTGGAGAAGTTGAACTTATTTCAGACGGCGATAAAAAAAAAAGTATTTTTACGAGTCATAAACTTTTTTTAGCGCGTTTAAAGAATTGATTTTTATGCTTTATTTAAGAGCACACTCTCATCAACACCTCTAAAGAAATAAGAAACAATATATTTTTAAAACCTAAAATAATATTTAAAGCCTTGCGGGAAAATGCCATCATTCGAGATATCCGGAGGAGATAAATCAAAGAAATTCACTTTTGAAGGGATTACTGAAAGATGTGTTGCACTACTATTTGTGGTTTAAGGACTCGTTAAGGTTCACTGCCAACTTTACTAAGGGAAAAAAAAGAAAGAATGGATGTAAAAACAAAGAAATGCTTGTAAGAAAAATTATTTTTAGCTCGACTAAAGTATAGAAATATTTTGTATTTTAGTGCCACGAGTTTTAAGAGCACGTTCGAACTTTGCACACCATCTCTAGTCCGAAAAAGCAAGGAGGAGAAAGTGAGTTTTAAGGGAATGCACTATCGTTTACAAAGAGAGAGAATGGTGAAATACTCTTGGAAATAAAACTATGTATTAGTGATGTTCTAAGGAAGAACTTTGTGTTTACCGAGTTTAGTGAAAATTAAATTAAGTAACTTCAGAAAAGGCACTTTTTGTTATTCTTTAAATAAATTTTATTATGATTATTTTTCAGTTTGTTACCCTAATACAAACATATTAATTAGGAGTAATATATCTAAAAGCTTTATGAATTAAATAACCAAGCTATTATAGTTATGTACGGTTATAGCTGCATCTAAATATACCCTTCAAATTGAAAAATAACATCTGCAAACGGGAATCGAACCCGAGATATCCATAGTAGCAGCTAGAAATCTTATATCAAGAGGCCAGCCGGTAAAATTAAGATTATAATATGAAAAAAAATTAAATCAAGGGTGTGAGTGTTAGAATGTAAATCTTGTGTTGAGGTCACGTTCATGTTTTTTTTAAGCAATCTGTCTTACTACCCGTTCGGGTTATACACTGATGTAATAATTACGCTAATGGTTTTTAAGGATTAGGAAGGCTATATTTATAGGAAGTGTACCCACATTTACTTGGAGGGAGAATGGAAAACTATTTTGGAAAAACCATCCTCAGTACACCCGACCGAGATTCAAACCTCGATATCAATCTCCCCACCAGTCTCGTATACTGCGAGAGTAGCGCCGTAGACCATGCGGTCACCGAATCGGATTAGAATATATAATCATTACTAATTTTGACGGTACATTACAGTAATGTTAACTTTAAACTAATCATTTCTCTGCAGCGACGGTCACAAATCTAAGGCGTAAGGCTCACAAGAGATGAATTACCGGTAACGGGGAGGTCGAGGTTTGAATCTTTATCGGGCGGCACTTCGAGAATGTTTTTACAAATGTGATTAATCATGGGTGTGTTCCCATTCTTTCTCTACGGTAGTGCGGAAAAATTTCTTCGAATGCCGTTAATAGCCGTGGTGTTAAATATAATAATAAAATCATTTGTAAACACACGCATACACGTCACTACGAAGCCGTCAAGTTTTACACGTCCAATTGAGGAATAAATCCGCCTTTGCGTAGGCATGCAATCCGCAGAGCTAGATAGTATTGCAGGTTGCGAGTGACACAGGCGCTTATCCCCTTTCCTCTCAACATTCCACAGTAAGTTACTAGTTCATACCAATGTAAAGAGAATAGAAGGTAGCGCCAGTTGGAGAAATACATCTGATTGGCTGAGCGTGTGACGTCACCCAGTACACTAGCCAGCGCGTGTTATTTTCAGTGAATCATTTCAAATGATTCATTTTTAATGAAATTATGAATTAAAGAAATTTGTTCCCACGTGTAATTTATCATATTTATCATTTTGAGAATAATCAACTACTGTTTAATTTATTAAAATGACACCACGTGCTGTTTTATTTTATATAACTCACCCAACACTGCTTATATTAAAACAAACACTCAATCTCTGTAATAGTCCAAAAATGGATTGTTTTGTTCGTCTTTCCACTTAAATACCATTTTTGAGAAATCATACAACAGTACAATGTCTATAAATAAATAAATAAATAAATCCTTGCATTAATTAAATAAAAATTAGTTAATTCTTGTAGGGCCTACTTGGTAACACGGTTCATTTTGTTTGAATTTTTCAATAAGGATAGTTAACAATTAATAAAAGAAGACCTCCCTTTAACTTTTAATGAAAGTGTGAAATAATGATTCATTCTAATTAAATTAGTGCTCTGACGTTTATTTTGTATTAATTTTCAATGACACTCTGAAAATGATACGTGAGAACATGGCTTAACATACATAAAGCTTTATGGAAGACAAATTAAGTCGTTTCTAAACAATTATTTTTATAAATCATAATATCACGTTTGGGAACATTACACATATTAATGCATATTTAAAATCCACACCAATAAATGAATACTAAATAAATTACACTTAACCTAGTAAAATATGTTAAAAAATTACTTACACGTTTGAACTATTGTATTAACATTGGCAACATTCGATGTGTTTTGAAGTTCTTGACATATTAGTTAACTCTAACACCACAAATATTTGACATAAACGAAAATTGAAATAAATTCTATCAACCCTTATTATTAAATCATACGCAACTATTCAACAAATGTTTGTTGAAGTTTAATATAAAAATGTTAAATTATAATAGTCATATTCGAGCATAATGTGTATTGTCTCTTTCCTTTTACATTTGAGCTCCCATGTACGGAAAATTTCTGGATCTTTAGGAAAGGAGTAGAAAGATAATATATTATTACCCTTGCAGTTTCACAGAGTGCAACAGCACAGATTGGCATTTCTTTTATGTCTGTTTAGAAACACATGTAATTAAAATTGAATAATTTAGGCTACGCAAATAAATTAGCAAATATACTAAAAGTCCGATTGTTCAACAATGACTTGTATCCTATATATTATATTATATAAAAAAACTATTATATTATAATAAACAGCTTGAGAAAAGCAATACACCTACATATTATATTTAGCATACATATTTAGTATTATAGTTACTAATATTAATTAAATGTATTAAATAAAATGTCTAAATTATTAATGAGAACATCACTACTGTATGTTATAGTAGCCTATTAAAACACATACTCGAGTGGTAAACATAATAAATTAACTAACTATACACGATAGAATCACTACTAGGCAAACACTAATAAATAAATAATTATAAAGATAAATGAAAGAACCGCCCGAAACACATGGACTGCACAACTGATGTGTACTGGGTGACGTAGGCTCGTGGCTGACGTAAGCGATGACATCATTAAATTCTTTCAAATGGCGCTACCTATCTATTCTCTTTACATTGGTTCATACATTGTTTAAAGTTACGTCACAAGTCACACCCCTTAAACAAGTTTCGTCTTGAAGAGGGTACAGAATAAATTTTACTACCACCTGAATTGAGTCCGAAGGAAGGACCAGATAAATGTTACTGGCACTTGAGTTACGTCCGAAGAATGAAACGTACTTTTTACTACCACCTAAGTTGCATCAGAAGGAATGTAGTTTAAGAAACAAAATAATATTGGAAAAATGAACAAAAGTATGTTCAGGATTATACCTTATAGCATAATTTAGTCAATACTACAGTAAATGTTAAATAAAATAACCTAACCTAGAAAGTAGCCAGCAGGCATAATTAAAATAAATATTGTTTGTCATATTAGTGTTGTAAATAAGTGACTAATTATAATTGTGATTCTGGTAGTGGAGTTAAATAGTTTACACACGGTTGAACCCAGCTCTGTACTCCTCCCACGAGTCGGTATGATATGTGCAGGACGCAGTGCGATTCTCGCGAATTAAATATAAAGCCTGGTTATTAATAATAATAGATAACTTTATCTTAGTGGTGAGGCTGAGAAGATTATGTTGTGGGAAATGTACCCATATTAGTGTGAAAAGGGAATGGGAAAACCCAATCCTTACGCATCCAACTTAGAATCGAACCTCGGCCTTTCAAAGACAAATCAAGTCTATTGCGAATGTTCTGGTGACCAACATCGGGGGTTGCACGGTCTAATGTGTCACTCTCACAATAGTTTTAGCGGGTGGCGTGGTGGTCGGGGTTCAAACCCACCCCCACTCCCCTAGTCAAGTGTACTGAAGATTTTCCCCCCAAAATGGTATCCCACTATCTTTCTACTCAAATGCGGATACAATTCCTATGAAATTATAACAATCATCCCTAGCTTATCACTGTACTGTTAATGTTCGGAAAATCCGGACGAAGGTAGGAACGCAAGGTATATAAAATAACTGTTATTTTGACTATTAATATATGTAATAGGTATGTAATGCATTCAGTATTATCTCTTAAGAGACCAAAGCCGTTATTAGCGGTTTCTTAGTAATTTATTGATTTTTTTATTAGTAGCTAGCTTTAACTTACACCCACACCGCTTGTAAAGCAGTTCAAGACGCTCTAAAGACTCACTTAAGATGTCTAGAAACTTTAAAAGAATGCCATTTTGACCAAATATTTTATATCCATTCGACGCCACATAACTCAAAGTAATGTATTTTCGTAAAACAAAATCTACTACTGTTTTAGGTCAGTCACCCATAAAAAAACACTCTTCTGAAGGGCCACTTAAAACTTTCATATTTTTAGTCTGACTATAAGGTCATAAAGGCCGTTAACATATCTGTGGACCTGCCTCCTTCAAAATGACGACGATATTGGGAAAGAATGTGGGTTGAAACCATTAAAATACCGAGAGAAACGCAGCCAGCCGGACCCCAAGGGGCGACCAAATATTTCATATTAAGAAACAGTGTCCCGGGCTATTCGTGCGGATCCCCAATTAAATTTAATGTTCCGATAAGTTAGTTAACCACGTTTTCACACCAAGATTAGTAAAGGCTTTAATCAAGTAAAAGGGATAATAAGGGGTAACATTAAGCGCACCCAAATTTGCGTAAAGAGGATGTGATGAAAACCATCCCGGTAAACCTTGCCTGGTATTCGAACCAAGACCGCAGAATTGGACACGATCTAGTGAAGTGTTTATTTTTTAAGTTGCGTACTCCTTTCATAGGCACGTATCAAAGTACCTCAAAAGTTGAAAATGAATTAATTTATCTGGTCATTAGAGTATTTAAAAAAACAAATTAATTACTTAATTCAAGAATAAAGTGTGTTATTTTAACTAAAATACTTCAAGCATAATTAGCTAGAGTATAGTATGACATGTAAGGTCACAAAAATCAATAAACATATTTTAGCTTGATAAAAATCTTGACAAGTTTCACATTTCACTAAGGTAAAAATTATTTGCAGCTCAGGATAAAAAGAGAGATAAAACATTAAAAATAGTATAAAATTTAATGTTTGAATGAAAATGCTTATAATATATTTTTTAAGAAAACTTACAAAAAGTTAGATGTTAAAAAAACACCTTTTACATACCCAAGTTTTCTTACGAAGATACATTTGCCAGCTAAATAAAGTTACTAGATATACTTTCACGTATTTAAGAGGTCAAGCCATGTGATGTGCGGCTGTCACTTTTAATAGACTTATCAAGACCTATAAAATAACACTAAATATAGCAAGATATTAGCAATCTTGACAGCAAAAAAGGTGTTTGTATTTTATAAAAGAATCCTCCAAATGTCAATTCGTAGGAAAATCAAGGAAAAAGCTTAATACTAGGTTAAGTTGGAGCAACCCGCTTTGGTGGCCACATGGTCTAACGCTCTACTCTCGCAATAAACAAGCGTGACCATGACGGGAAGATCGGGTTTCAAATCTCGGTTGGGTCTGAGGGTAGATTTTCAAAAATTGCTTCCCACTCTCCTTCCACGTAAATGCGGATACACGTCTTCTAAATTCAACCTTCCTCATCCGAAAACACAATAGTGTAATTAATAGATATGAGTATAAACCGAACGGGTAGTTAGTTAGACGCGGTGCTTAAAAAAATTAGAGCAAAAAAAAAAGCCCATGGTAAATAATGTTCTTGCTCCCCGAGTAAAAAATTACTGGTCTAGTGCAATACAAGACTGGAACCTTAGACTGCTGGTAAACAACATTTAGTTTTCCAATATTGTTGTATTTAAAAAAAAAAGTAAAATAGTTTCCCTGATCTCAAACTCATCGTTTTCTAAAGTAGAATAACGAAAACCGTTCCACGACGCGACGTTTCATAAAGAGCTGGGAGGTGGAAAGGGTACGGTGGCTATGCTATGGCCCCAAAAGGGGCATACGATGGGTGAAATTTTTAGAAACAATGATTTAGTAAAATGTTATCAATGTTGACTGCAAAAAAAAAATGGCTGTGTTCTTAGTTCTTACCGTAAGCTAATAATTGAACCTTGGCCAGCGCAACCGATATCACGTAGCCAACATCACAATAATCAAGATAAACGAATTCCACCGCCGGTTTTTGGACTGCGGCCGGGGAACTTCAAATTATTGTTCTCACGGTGATGTTTTCACACCGTCCTTAATCGCCGTGTGAGAAATAAAGACGGGAAACCTGCGAGGTCCCCTCCTCAACCGACGCGTCCGAGTACCTCGCGGCCTTGATAATCATGACCTTGGAGAAAAGAGCGAGGAACAAGGCGAGCAACGACAGGGAAACACAAGATTCCGCAATAAGCGCTGAAAGCAGGACTTGTACACTCTGTTTATCATGAATAGTAAGTCTCACCTTGACAGATTACGTACGCTATGGCACTTCCTCAGGCCTGTCCAACACACGACGACGGGCCGCCTGCAGCTCCCGAGTTCGTTCTGTGCGGCCCGAAAATCAACTTTCGGGAATAAACAAAAAAATAGGCTCTTGGAGCTGACGTAAATGCTCGATAAGTTCTAATCTATTTTTATAATTTTTCATTTATTTTAGGTGTTTAACGTGTACTTTTTGAACCGACTGATTAAATCAGCACACGGCATCCCCGCTTCAATGGCTGCGTGGTCTAACGCGCTACTTTCATGTTGGACTAGAGTTTCACTATTTCACTATTTAGCATAAGTTCTAGTGATCAGACATTGAAAAAAAATAATTAAACCAAAATAGGAAAACTAAATTTATCAAAAAAGTTTAGTAGTAGATATTCATTATCTCGTTTGAAAACTGTAAATATTCACCTATCATCACTGTACAAATAGCCCAAATCACAGATCATACTCAAGAATGCCTATGTTTGGCTCAATTTTTTACGTTAAATTACGTGAAACGTGATCACACATGTGTTTTATTAAGTTAACTTAACTTTAAGTGAGTGTTACGTAAAGTTAAAGTTAAGTTTATCGTGATCTCGGCATTAGGTCCTATACACTTCATGCGAGGCCTCCGGACAGTTCCCCAAGGGCCCTAGCTGGGGAACGGTTGGACATACTTGCCCTATCTCATAAGATAAGACAGGAATATCAAACTTGCGGACCGCGAAACACATGTGGCCCGATCAATGATTCTGTGCGGCCCACTAACCTTTAGATGAACCAACAACATACAATGCGGATTTATAAAACAGAAAACGTTTTTGTTAGTTGAGAAAATCTAAAAATTGGGGTTGGTGTACCCAATATTTCATCTTTACCAAACAGATTGATTCCCAACAAATGGTTAAATCTGTACACAAAATCATTAGTTTAATTTCCCGGTTAGTCGGTCGTGAGATTTGCTCCCAAATCTTCTCAATATTTCCCATGGATAATCAAAAAATAGGGTACTATCCGATAAAAAATTAGTATATTTCCCAAAGTGTCCATAATTTACCATTATTGTTAATACACACTAAACAAGATGAATTTGTTTTTAAGTCAAGTTTATGTTATATAATTAGTTAATATTGATGTATTACACGTAGGTAGAGTAAATACACGGTAGGAAAGAATTTATACAACAGTTACAAACGTTACTAAAACTAATATCATATACTCATGTCCAGACATAAGGTTCTGTAGCTGCCACTTTAAATAGAGTATAAACGCCGATAAAATAATACCTGTAATATCGTTCATTTTTGTCCAATTAATGTTGACCGGAAATATATATAAGTGTGTAGTAGGTGTCGTGTGTGGTCGTAGGCATCCGGTAAGAAGGTTTTTTTTTTCGAAATTTAATCCCAAAAGAGGTTCGACTGTGGTTGGAACATTTTGATCCTCAAAATAATTGTATAAATGAGCTTTAAAGATAAAATTTGGTAGGAAGCTGTAGGTATTGTCTCTCCTAACCAAAACAACAACAACTAAAGATGGAAAATTTCAAAATGGAGCTCTAAGAAAAAGGAGGTAGAGGTGGTGGGAGTCTATAATTATTTTATTTTAGATGAGGTAGAAAACAAAAATTTGGTAAACATGTAGATAGACAACTCCATACAAACAAATTTTAACATTGGGTTACAATATACTACCCACACCCATGTTAACCTTCACGCATAAACGCTCTATTGAATTCATACTACCCACTCCGATACTAATAATCCTTCTGCATTAGTACTTTGGCATCAAAAGTTCAAAATTCAAAAGTGGTACAACAGCATTAACCTGGAGTCACCACTTTGATATGCTAATTACTCAAAACGGGTACGGGTACAAAACTTTTTCTTTGTGGTACAAAACGGTAAAAAATTAGTACAAAACTTTGATATCGAAATAAGTTCAAAATTCAAAAGTGGTACTAAAGGTTAATGGAGGTAGGAATTTAAGTATTTGTAGTAGATGGATTAAAATAGCTAAGCTATTATATTTGATAGTTACGGTTATCGGCCTACTTTCGCGTTTTTTATCATAATCTAAGTCAATAAAGGACTAATATTTAAACATAGTTTTAGATTTGGTTATTATTCGGTGTGGTTTATTATATATACTAAAAATATTATTATTAGCACCACGTCTTACTACCCGTTCGGGTTATACGCACTTACGCTAATGTATAATGGTAGGGTGATTGTGAGATGAAATGAAGGACCTACAGTTTAACGTGGAATCCGAACCACGGTGGAGGCCTGATATTCCTCACATTCACAAGATGTCTTGTCAGAGGTGAAGGAAGGGTTTGGTAATCAGATAAATCTATGCCGGGACAGAGGATTGAACCCCGGCCGCCAGCATAGAAGTCTGACACCTTACCCCTAGACCGCCAGGTCACCTATACTAAAAATAACAAAGGTACTTTATAAATTCACCTTGCGAAGAACGGGTGTACCAACTATTAGTTTAAGAAAAGAAAATATATCTTATTTGAAATGTAAACTCTAATATTATGAATGACTTAAAACACAATAGGGATCGAACGTGTGGTGAAAATTCAGTCATCCAACTATTTAAAAAAAAAATTATGTGAAGGTCTTTTCGATTGAGACATCCATCGGGCCCGCATCGCCATACTATCAGTTCGAGAGGGGAGGAATGCTAAGTGGCACGTAGCCCGACATACGTTACGTGCTAGCGTTACGTTCGGAAAGGAGAAAGAGAGGCCAGGAGAAGGGGGTTGGAGACATCGGATGTATGTATACACGTGTTACAGGCGACACTATCAGCTCGTGTAGTTCTTGAAATAATTTATCTTAAATTAAAATTATTATATTTGAGGAGCATATTACCATTCAAAAGAGCTGTTTGATTTAAATAAAATATTGAGAATAGTAGTTTAAAAAAAACTATTTTAAAATATTCATACAAGTTACATCGGAGCTGTATCGTAAGGGGGAGTGTGAATACATTTTAACTCACTTCGGTGGTCACATAGTTTAAGGCACCACTCTATTGATTACGGGTATCTCAAGAGTTCAAGTCCATGTCGAGCGGACTTGAGTGTTTTTTTTCCTAAATGGTTTTTCACACTCCTACGGCCCAAACGGTAAGTGAAACTCGGTGCTAAAAAATATGATTAAATCTTTAGAATAGGCCCATATTATTGTATTAAGGATGTGCATTATATATTCAAAATTATAACTAAGGGAACTATATATAAGACTATCAATGTACGTTGCCAGATTTTAAAATCCACCTTAAATGTATTTATTAACAAATTAAATTTGTTAATAAAGACCATAATAAAAAAAATCCGCACCCTTTGGTGGGATGAAAGGATATCCTTGTTTTATTTACGTCACACGGTCGGGCTACCTACAACCTTGCCTTGTAAAACAGAATTAGGGTTTAAGGTGTGTTGGGAACACGAGCTAAGAGAAGTTTTATTAGCAGAACTTTTTTTTGCCAAAATAAATAAAACAATCGCGCCAGTAGAAAAAATAGAGTTACATATATTTTTTCATATGGCTACCTCAACAATTTTTGAATATCTGTCCCGAGCTTACTGGCATTAGACGAGATACTTTTTAAATGAAGACAAAAAGTTGTACTACAATTCCAGGACACTCTTCATAAACATTAAATAAGAACTGATGAGGTCACCGTGCGAATAAAATTAAACTATTATGTGTCTACTGAAGCAAAATTTGATTTATTTTGACCAAAAAAAGGTTTTGATATAAAACCTACAGAAACAGGCCTTTTATCGCATCCCCTATACTCCCACCTTAATAAAAATCCACTAGCGTTTTTATGGACAAAGAATGGGAATCCTGGAACGGGAAAACGCAAACCTTCAGTGTAGAGTCTGATGATTTTAATAATAGGCATAAAAAGTTTACTTTTTAAAGAAAATTATATGATCATTACGAAAAATCGAGCTATTTTCCATCCCTATTATTTTTATTACTGTGCACCGCGTCTTACTACCTGTCCGAGCTATACATATTTAATCAAACTGATGGAGGAATGTGTAATTTAGAGGAAGTGTACCCACGTTTGTGTAGAGGGAGATTGGGAAACAATTTATTTAAAAATCTCATTTCGGTTCACACATAAACGGGATACATACCCCGTCCTACCCTCGTCACCGGCAAACCAAGACTATACTTCATTCACGGTAGGAGTTTACCTCTGAAAGGTCTTTTTTCCTACCAATATCCTACTATATAATAGATTTATGGTAGGGAAAAAGGCCTTTCAGAGGTAAACTCCTACCGTGAACGAACTTTAGACGAGGTTGTTGTCATTGTCCAATCTTCCACCGGTGTAAAACTCATTCCCATTAACATCAATCCTTAAAAATCCTTACTGTTGGGTGCACTGATTAGTTCTCCCCCCTCCCCCTTTTTTCCAACACGCAAATTCGGGTAAATTTCCTCAAAACTTTACCTTACTCATCCTTAGCCTTATTAGCATTCCCCCCCTCCTCCGTCTAAGGTATTTAATGTGTACTTTTTAAACGGACTGATTATATCAACACACGATTTATAAACACACTCAAATCTAGATCAGACACAACAACCAGCAACTAGCCATTAATTTATCAGTGTGAAAGGTGGGAAACCCACATTTCATTATTTATATATTTTTTCGACCATGGCGGAAATAGAGCCCAGGACCCTTAGATCTGTAGGATTGACTCTTTACCGACTGAGCTAAGGTGTCAGAGACATTAGCGTTATTTTTATCATCACGTCTTACTACCCGTTCAGGTTATACAGATATGTACTAAATACACTTATAAGTTAGGGATGTGTAAGGTTGAATTTAGATCAAGGTTACCCACATTTGAGTGGAGGGAGAATAGAAAACCATTTTAGGAAAAACCACCGTGAGTGTACCTGACCGGGATTGGCAGTCCAGCCATGCGACCACAGAAGCAGGTATTAGCGTAATTAAAATGCGTATAGTCCGGACGGGGGGTGGTGGAAATAATAATACACAATCCAGACGAAAAGATGAAACGAGAGCATGTATTGCCGTTCATTCCGAGAATATTATGTCAGCATGTGCACAGTTGGGAGGTGACCTCATGTTTCAACACACATCACCGCAATACGCATGCGCAGACACGCGACACTGGGTACTCTCCAATAAGATGCGGGCACCCAAGTATTGTTTTACTGCTTACATCAGATCAAAACGTATTCGCGAGCACGAGGTGTTAAAAAACAATACTGGAAGACGTGATACAAGAGTAACAAGATATGGCTCCCGTGGAGTAAGCTAGAGAGGCCCCTGCCCCAACACAGGTGTGAGAGGACTAGGGTTCAATTACATGCCCCACCAAAAAGTATACTCTTTTTGGTGCTCTATAAGTAGGCGTTTAAACAGGGATGGGGAAAATTTACTTTCCAAAAAGTAATCAAAAATGTAGGAACTTAAAACAGGGGTAGTTATAATTTAAATAGGTCGTATGTATTTGGCTACTTATGCAAATTGTGTGTATGTATTTCCCAATTTTCTTACCAATTAATATATCAACTTTCACGTATTCATACGTCAAATCATGTGATCTGCAGCTATTACTTTGCTAAAATTACACTGTTACCAATATCGACAGTAAAAATATGTATTTTTTAAAAGGTGTTCCAAATGTCCATTTGTAAGAAAATCAAGGTGTATAATATAATATAGTATTAATTAATATTTGTACACTCCGTTTATCCTAAATTACAGAAGTCTTCAGGCCCTATGTGAGGGGGGGGGGGTTACATCGTACCTAGGCCCGTGGGTCTAAACAGGGCCTGGATTTTTTTTTTTATATCAGAAAATGTTAGAAAATATTGAAGATTAGCAATAATATTCCCACAATTTGTACTGTTACTAAATTTTTAGTATAGGTATGCTTTCCCCCCCTTTTTTATATAAAAGTATATATTATATATATTGGTCATATTTCTTTTCTTTTTTTATATGGGATTAATTATTTTATTATCTTTTTTACCAGATTAATGGAAAATAGAAGGTGGCATGAAAAAATAGTGTACCCCGTGGTAAAATTCTTTTGAGAGGCCCTGGCAGTCTTACCTTGACGTATTACACTATGGTGCAGCTTACATACGTGAATCGGTCCAGATAAAACCGCTACCTTTCAGAGTAAACGAAGTGTACAGTAGGATTCTGATAGGAAGAAACTTATCCTCCAGCTAAATGGTGTGCCAGAAGGTTTTTCATATTAAAATCCTCCTGTATGCATGTGTGCTGGAGCCATAACATAAAAGGGTTACGGTGGAAAGGGTCTTGTAAACAATATAAACAAAAATGCGGCCAGCAATGACATTTCACGTCATTTTATAGATATTGAAAATAATATCCATCGACAATGACAGCTGCGGATCATATTACTTGAAGTATGAATACGTGAGAGTGGATCTGGCCCCTTCCTATGGAAAATTGTCGGTAGAGACAGACAAAAAAAATATATACTTTCGGTGGAATAAAACAATGCGGGTGTAAATGAGAGCCAAGTTATTATATTTGATAATTACGGTTATAGCCTCATCTAAATATAATATTCTTTATACTGAACCTAGACATGGGAATCGAGCCCTGGACCTTTGGTTTATTACGCCGATACTCTACCACCGAGGTATCCAGAAATCCTCCCGTGACCAGGGTCATTCTTCACTCATATTTTAAGCCAGAGTCTGTGATGGACGTGTGGAAATCGTCGGCTAGATATGAGCGATCAATTAATATCACGAGCTATCAGATAACGCATCCACCTTCGACTCGGGAGGGCTTTATCCTGTCGGTGACCTGGTGGTCTAGGAGGTAAGCTGTCGGACTTCTGTGCTGGGGTCCGGGGTTCAATCCTCGGTCCAGGCACAGATTTATATGATTGCCAAACCCTTCCTTCACCTCTGACAAGACATTTTGTGAATGTGGGGAATGCCAGGCCTCCACCGTGGTTCGGATTCCACGTTAAACTGTAGGTCTTCCATTTCATCTCCCAATCACCCTACCATTACACATTAGCGTAAGTGCGTATAACCCGAACGGGTAGTAAGANTTTCATCTCCCAATCACCCTACCATTACACATTAGCGTAAGTGCGTATAACCCGAACGGGTAGTAAGACGCGGTGATAATAATAATGTATTCTGCCACTTGTACAATTACAACTGTATGAACGCGCATAATATGATGGACTAAATAGCCAAGCTATTATATCTGTTAGTTACGGTTAAAGCCGCATCTAACTATCATATTCTTTAAATTGAAGCGAGATTAAGTATATGTGTGCATTTATTCAAGGGCGATGATTAACCTTCAGGACTATACCAACTGTTAGTTGAATCCGTCGAGCGGTGCCTCAACTGTAATACACGAGCCGTGGTTGAAAAACTCCACTCATTATCTCTTCAAGGGCAAGTTCTATTATCACACCGGGTGGTCATTTACCTTCAACTCAAGCCATATTTACCTGTCTCCCCCAGGCACAAGTCAAGTTTTAATAGTTAGAAGAAAAAACACCATCACGTCAGCCCGCAATCGATCCATACCGACCGAGCAGTCACCGTCTGTTGGCGAAGTTAGTGCCAACTTCTGTGGATATAGCGTGTCATGTGGTCACCACAACTAACCATCCGACCGTTCATCTCAGTTTTTTAAGTTAAACACTGAAGCCGCTACGTCTTTATTCAAGAAGCTTCTCATTTGTCCTCACGAGGATGAGTTGAGCTCGTTCCAGACTAGCTGTTTCACAGAAAATCTGAAAGAGCAAGGGATCGAACCCGGGACCTATGTTTCTATAGCAGGAGCTCTGACCACAAGTTATAATAGTCCAGTTAAAATACTTTCACCCGCCGCGTCTAACTAATCGTCCAGGATATTCGCATATCCACACCAATGGGCTATGGATGGGGGAAGTACATTTTAAACGAAATGTACTCGCATTTACGTCACGAGAAGAGTAGGAAACTATTTAGGAAAACACACCTCAAAACATCCGGTCGGGACTCGATCCTCAACTTTCCTGTCAACGGAAAACTTTTTTTAGCAAAATATCTTACTACCCGTTCGGATTATACTCATATATACTGATTCTAATGTATTTGGGATGGTGAAGATTGGGTTTAGAGGAAGTGTACCTGCACTTGCGTGAAAAGAGAATAGAAAACCATTTAAGAACCCCACAATCCCTTCGTCATCGGCAGTCTACGAAAGCGACGCCTTAGATCATGTGGCCAGCGAAATGGGTCCGGCAAACTTGAAAGAAGAGTGACGCCTATGTCCACAAGTCCACCGGTGCGATTATTGGTTTAGATATTTAACACACTTGAGATATTTGCGTCTGGTACCTCTTGATTATTGATTGGATTTAGATACACTCGTCTTTGAAATGATTTTTTCTTGCTAAGCGCCCATAAAAACTTATCATACGCCAACTCGCACTAAATCTAAGAAACAGGTTAAGATAAATTTTAAGACATCAAACAAGAATTCGACTAGACACAGAGAAAAAAAAATGGGAACCTCTTGATTTAAAAATACAAACGTTAAATACATTCAACGGGGATCCCAACCCCGGTTCTGGAATCAATATAGGCTCTACTTGTAAATGCTATAATTGGAAAATTCCCCTCCCTCACCCTATATCAGAATTATAAGATGAATATTTAAATTTCACAAGACTATCAAAAGTCCATACATATATTTATATTTTTGAAAAAGGGCTAGGGATTTATTTGGTTACGAATGTTTAAGATATGGGCAGGGCTGTTAAGGTAATTTTACCATCAAAGTTTTATTAAATAATTTTAACAAGTGAGATATTTATAATATAAATATTATTAGAATTTATAATATTGATATATACATTATTGATATTAATAATGATTAGTAATGCTAATATAATAATGTTAATATTAATATTATAAATATTTCATTCTGTATACAACATATAAATAAATAGATATGGTTATATTAAATTTCAGCCCCATACATTATTTGCAACAATGGTATGCAAAAAGGGTAAAATAGTAAATTTTACATCTTATACCTCACGAACTGTATTGATTTTAAATCAACAATTCACTATTTACAGCTTGTAACCACACACTTAAAATTGTACAGTAAAATTTTGATAGTCGAATGACTTTAAAAATGTTTGTACAAGCGAGTTTTAAACTGTTTTGACATTTTAATTCGTTTGTCGGAAAACCGTATTCAAGGTCTTGATTATTCACTTTTTTTGCGGGACGTTAAGGTGAATGTGGTAGTAGATTTCCTATAGCAATGGACATACAGTATTAACGAAGGTTCCCAATAATGTTTATTTTATCACAAAGGGTTTGCTAACCCAAGGGCACAGACAAATAATATACCCAGACACACACACTCCAGATTAAATGTTGCGCTCCTTTTGGTAGCTTGAGTACTTCAACCCTAGGATCGCTGCGGTTAGCCCTATCATCACCCAGCAGTGACACTAGCGAAGCCCAGTGTTAAAGGACTCAAGCTGGTAAAAGGAGCGCAGCGAAACCCCCGTAAGGTCGAGAGTCCGTTTCTTACTTGTCTGTGCCCAAGGGGCAGAAATAGTTTTAAAAAAAAGTGTAAAAAATTGAAAACTTTTTTCTTAAACAGCCTTAACGCCCACCATAGCAAAGAGGAATTTCAGGAGTTCAGGTTTGAACCACGATTAGGGACTTTAAAGTGGAAGTTTATTAGAAAGAACACGGCTGGTTCTGGCTTCTGAGCCGACTATAATTAGGAAGTTTCTGGTGGTAATGGGCCAGGCGCGCCAAGGGTTTGAAAACTAATTTGATATCTCCTTGTATATAACAACGAAAAGTCGCCAGTGCATTAAACTAAACCAGTCCTGTGCGGATCACGTTCTGTCACCGACCGTCGCTGAAACAAGAGCGAGAGCCTCAAAACATAGAGAATCTAGAGGGCATTAAGAGATAGGAAAGGGGTTGGGGAGGGTTGGAAGGGGACGCGAGAAGGACAAAAGTTGTTAAACGAAAACTTTTTTTGTTAAAATAAATCAAATATTGCTTCTATACAAATATAGAGTTTAATTTTCTTCACATGGTGATATCACCAGTTATTGAATATTTGTCAAAGATGTCCTGAAATTTAATGACAACCTTTTTCTATTCATTCAAAAAGTTTCTCATTTAATGCCGCTATGCTCGTGACAGATATTCCACCACTGTTGATATTACCAAGAAAAGAAAATTAATCTAAATGTTTCTACTGGAGCGATATTTAATTTATTTTGTCTAAAAAAAATGTTTTTATATAAAGACCGAAGAAAAAAAAACCTGACCTTTTCTCGTATTACATGCATTCCCACACTAAGCCTGTCCTACCAACGCTTTAATTTAGTGCTGTAATCAGTGTGTAATCATATTCTAGCATCCATATACTTAGGCAAGAGTGGCGGGCTTAGTATAGAAATGTCAAATCTACATGCGAGCAAGCGGTCATACAGTCGTTGGAGTTATTGTGTGTCGGGTGCAGTCAGCTGTTTTCTAGACCTATGAGACCACAAATAATAGTGTATGAACTTTTTAATTTAATTAGAGCAAACCAACGGGTTCCATAACACCTTGTTAAAGGCGTGAAGGAGGTATTTCCCTAAACCCCTCGCCCACCCTTTAACGACTCCGAAATTAGGCCTAAATATTCTAGTATGATTTTTTAGGAGGGAATTTAATATATATAAACGCACGTATATATCAAATTAAATTAGTCCTCACCAAAGCTCTTAGCGTAAGCCGGAGGTCAGGGTTCGAGTCTTTACCTGATGCGCTGGATGGGGGTTTTCACAATCTCTTCGAGCCATTTCTTCAACCAGTTTTCTTGAATAGTGAAAAATTAAGTATAGTGACGAATGGTCAATAAGTTACGTAGACAAATACTCCCCCACCCAATCACGTCGTATTACCTGTATAATAATATCAATTAAAAAGTTGGGTAGGGATGAGGTACAATAGAAAGAGGAAATATTCTCTTATTTGCGTGGAGGGAGAGTAAGAAACCATCTATGGGAGGGAAAATTACACTTAGTATGCCCACCCGGGATTCAAGCCCCGAACTCTCTCCGTCAGCGGCAAGCCAGACTATATGAGTTTGACGTTTAGACAGTGTGCCCACAAGAGCGGGTCCACATAAAACTAAACTTGCTTTGGACTGTCTGATATTGATTGGTCTAAGCTCTCGCCTATGGATGAGGCCACTTTTGCCATTTATCCACCACACTCATTATGGTAAGATAATCACAGAGTGCTATTATTCTTTGTCCATTTTAAGTAGTTTGATAAATTACCATATTTACAATGAGTGAACGTTTTTAAATGCAAATGCTTCGAAGTGACTTCCGTAAATTCGATGACAAACACTGTCCTCAAGTCAAAACAAGTATCTCAAGTCAGCAGTCAGTGCTGTAAAATTATACATACACATATATTAGCTATGCAGATACAATTTGCAAACGTCCGCGTGATCAGGTGACAAGGAAATGTCCTGTCACAACGTGAAATAATAAAATGAAACACAACAGAGTTAAATTTCAATTTTTATATTCTCATTTCTGTAAGATATTGATCATGGCGTAAAAAATGTGAAAAAAGTGTTTTGATTTATCGCTTTATCACAATGTTTGTTTTGGTAATGTTTATGTATTTTTACTTTCTCATATCAAGAGAGAATATTTTAACTGTGAAAAAAAAATCAATCTCGAGATTATGGCGAATCTTTACATTTTATGCAAACCCGAATCTAAAAAAGTGGATTTTCCCATTCTGTCTGCCTGTCTCTGATCATGGATCCGAAACGGTTATATGGCTTTTGTTCAACCTTGGTAATTAGATTTTATAGGTTTTTACCTCAGGAAGTTTTGTGATTTTGACCCTAGCCATCAAATTAAATGTAGTTTAATGATAAGTAATTGTTTTTAAATCCAAATTTTTCAAATGTTTTTGTTTAAAATATAAATCAAGGATTTATTTGACATAATAAATAGCAGTAAATAGTTGGTTTTTGGGTAAAAATTCGATGGAGCGACCAATGAAGATTTTGTTAACGAATGGAAATATTTTAAAAATGGCTACAGCGATTTTGTTTAAAATGTATATCTGGTAATTGAATAGTATAAAAAATAACAATGTAGGCATATAACTTTTTTAGGAGTGAAAATTCAGTTATGGGTAGTTTACTTGTGCTTGTTTTTGAAATATATTTAAATATCTAGGTAACGATTTGGTTACGAATAGGTATATTGAGGATTGTTTGACGTGACAAAATGCACTGTACACTTGGTTTTTTAATAACATTTCGTTAAAGGATAGTTTTACAAATGAATGATTTTTCAAACATGTGAAATATTTTAGAAATGGTTCTGGGGATTTGGTTCAAAATGGGTATGACAAACTGTAAACTTGTTTTTTGGAGGAAAATTCGTTTAAGAGTAATTTTATGATGAATTTTTATTTAAAATAAAAATAAAAATGGCTCTAGAGATCTGATTTAAAATGGGTAGGCTTAGGCCTATTCGTTAAGTTTATTATATTATAAATAATTATGTTTATTTGTTTTTCTACAAAAAAAATCATTCTTAGTATTTATTAATGGCTGATTTATGTGTAACAACTGATTTTTTTTAAATAACACTAACGATTTTGTTCAAAATTGGTATTGGGAGACTATTTTACATGATCATTAATATTATACAAGTAAGCCCTTGCGAAACTTTCGCACATTCAACCTCCCCTCCCCCCCACCAATTAAAACAAATCTTTTGTTGGGTTGTTGAAATTAAATACTCAGCGAAATATATACACAAAATAGCAAAGAGAGTTTAATAATGTGGACGAATTTACAATACCTGTGTGTGTACAGTATTTGATGTTAGAATGCAATCTTGTTGAATTTATATTGTTTACGTTAACTTAAATTATAAACAAACAATGTGTTTTAACGTAGACTGAGTATTCTATGTCACTTATATAACAACATTAACAATAGTTTCGGCTATTTGTTTCATCAATATATGCAAACCCTGTATAATTATATATATAATTGTCGAATGGCTGCAAAAATGCCAACTACCGAGTCGC
>CABEEJ010002896.1:0-60932 GCA_901482245.1 Timema douglasi
TATATATATATAATAGTGTATTGGTGAGTAAGTTAGACTGAAAACAAATTGATACTATGTTCAATAGTACATAATATTAATTGAAAATAACTCTTGGTCACAAAGTTTGAGAATCTAGTCTCTAAATATAAAATATCAACATCTAAAATAATATAATTTAGGTACTTGACTAATTACTTAAAAATGATTATAAATTCAAATTAGTTCAGAAAAGCTATTTAACCAAATAAAAATACAAACGGCCTGAGTGAGCTCATAATAGAAACAGATTACAAAATTGAAAACCAAATATTTAGATCAATCCTAATCGTTTCAATAAATCACCCTGTTAAATCTATTTATGACTAGAATACGTATTTCACAGTTATTGAAGTACAAAAACCCTTGAGACAAACATTTAGACGGATGGACAAAATTCAAAATTTTCCACCAAAATTCCTTTTTACATTCATTAATAAATACAGATCTGACACCTTAGCTAGGTCGGCGGCGTGTCTGTCTACTGAGTTAATAGTCCTGGGTTAAATTACCAGTATTCCCGAAAAATTTGATAGTTGTAAAATGTGTCTTTCCCCTTTCACAGTGATGAATTTACGACAGGGGACTGGATGTTGTGTTCGTCCTAGTCCCAAGTTGGTTATTAAAGCATAATTTATGGCAGGACTAGCCAGCGGGTAATGGTAAACATATGGCTTGAATTGAAAACCAAACCAGAATACAGTTGGGAAACATTATTGCATGTAAGGTAAAGATAAAAGAAACCAGCCTTATTTTTTAATGTACCTTTATTATAGACCATTTTTTTAAGTGGCTAATAATTAACGATTCATTTAAAGGTAAATTATTTTAATAACAACAATTTTGCCGTTGTTTAACCGTAGTGTTTTTTCTATATAATATTTTAGTAAGGTCCTCCTTCCCTCACTTAACGCAGAGTACCAGTGGTTGAGAATCTTGCAAACATGTGCTCTTATAAGATATTGAATGGAGGAACAACCAACGAAATGTAGTATTCCATGGCAAACTAGTGTTATGTGTTTCTACCTCATACTTGGTAAGTATATCCATGATTGTATAGAAATATTCAAAATAATAAAATTCAACATAAGTAAATGAATGTCATTGTTTGCATAGCTCGTTTTGGCATGGTTTTAACTTTTATGATTATTAAATGTTTAGCATTTAAGTTTTAGAAGTCTATTATCTATAGAGAGGAGAATTTCTGTAAATATGAAGGCTCTCTAATATTTATTAAAACACGAATGAAAAGATTAGTATAGGTATTTTATTCTGTGTTGATTATTTGGATAAAAGATTTACGCTGTTGATCAATGAGTCATGTGTCTAAATGCGCGCATAAACGCTAACACCGAGAGGTTAAACTTTTGTAAACAATTACATTAAAAAATATTGATAGTTTTTCATATATTATATTTTAAGCCTATCGAACTGTTATTCTCCATAGTTATAAAGTACATTTGAATGGACTTCCATTTGTTTCTATTTAGTTGTAACGCCAAGAGAAAACCTAAACCTTAAATACCAGGAGTTGAGTTTAATCTTATTGATTAAAAGACCAATTACATACATTTTCATGGACACCAAAATAGAACTTAATACCAACAACAGATATATAATATAAAATTTTGATGAATAACAGAATAAAACTGAATGATTCAAATGTGATTTGGAAAGTTAATTAACAGCATCGGTAGCTTCACATGGTCCCAAATAAGTTCCAAGACAAATATAAAATACAATACAAAGAGTAGTTATGATCCACAGTAGAAAATAATCCGTGGTGTGCAGGAAAAAACTGATGAGTCAATAATTTGTTAAAATGAGCTGTGTGCACCATTCAACCCAAAAAACCTTTATAAGTGCAGCCAAATAGGAATAGGTGAAATACACTATTCATGCTCCACATATATTTCTATTGGTAATATGTCTTAAACTTTAAAATATTTGTTCAGGCAACAATAAATATTCCCTATATTACCTTTTGCGTGATTTTAGGGAATTATATTTAGTACATATATAAGTAAATAAGTTGTCTTGGTCCCTTTTGCTTGAAGACAGTATATTAACTCAAAACAATATATTGAAATTATAATTATTATTTTTACAGTAAATGTATATCTATTTATTTGATTCAATAGACACGTTATGGAAACGCTTGACTAGTCAATAAACACTTGATTTCCCATTGACAACCTAACAGTTTATTATGGCTAAGATCGTGACTGGTAGTTTACTGTGATTTTTTTTATTATATTTAAAAATTTGAAGGGAACAGGGGAAAAACAATGAATGTCAAAAAAATTAAATCAGTGATTGTGGCCTCCCCTGGAGGAATGATTGAAACAACTGCTTTAAATGTCAGAGTAAAAGCAATGATTATTTACACAGAAAATGGTTGCTAAGGGACAATGTACGGAAGGAAAACAATGAATGTCGAATCAATTGTATGAGAAATAAATTATTGTCAACGTGGTTTAATTTAATACTATTTAATATTAATGGTACTTAATAATATATCAAAAATTAGGTATTTTTTTAAAAGGTTATTTTTCCTGTTAGTAGTGGTGAACAAAACTTAAATGTACTGATTTTGTTTTATTTGTGTTTTCACTAGTCTTTGCCGTATTCCTTAGATTTATATCAGGTTGTTTGATTAATATTGTAATGTAGGCACTCTAGATCTGTTTATTTTTTACTCATTATACAATAATGCTTTTGTGATTGTGAGCTCAATAATATTTGCGACTTATAATTTTAATTATAGGGACTGGACAAAAAGTGTGAATTTTTAAACAGAACCTGAAAAAAGAGTCCACGGCTGTATCTGAATAATCTATTCATTTGATGTAGCCTTGAAACGTATCCTTTAGAGATGCATTTGAAATCACGTGATCAAGTGTATATTTGTCCGAATAGTCAATATTCACGTCCTTTGATCCAAGGATCGAAGCCCCACGTGGTAGATACGTCCTAGTTCAGTCTAGGTAAAGAGTTTGATTATAATCTGTTATATTATTGTCTTATTTTACTGTCAATTGTCAATATTAAGACAATGGTTTGTTTCATTCATGCTCATGATTCTGAGTTTCAATCATTGTCATTAATTATAAATTGATGATTTGAAGAATTTAAATAATTAAGCTACATCTAGGATTTAATATTGCAAAAAATAAAAAATAAAATTCTCGTCATGATTTACATTAAACAAATGTTGCAAAGAATAATATCAGATGAAATGGTGCTGGTTTTAAGATAAAAAATTTAAAACATGCCAGTTTTAGTAAGGTGGAATAGTTTTATTTATGGAAAATATATGGCCTTAACATAATTATCAATGTTGTAACATGGATGTAATAAGGTCGTTAGCGTGCAAATATTTTGATGTAGTTTTAGTTTGGGAAGTAAGTGGCGAGTGTGATTTAATCAAAACGGCATCTAATTGATACTTGACAATTATCTTTGGGTTATTCGGATACAGCCTGCGTTTAACCTTTTAAGAGTACCAAACTTAACTTTTCTTTACCCATTAATTAGATAAAATTAATAATATGTAAGTAGGAAAAAAGCTTAAACTTATAACTAAAATATCATAGCCTAAGCTTGATAAAAAATTATTTAAAAATATAAGTAACTAGTTAATAAAAAAGTGTTCTGATGTATTATCATCAGCGCAAGTTTTGCATGGACACCTACTATATAGGAACGATAGATTTGTAGAGCCTATTTCTCAGAAATTATACATATGAACAACATGCGGTTTTTTGTATTATACTAAACTTTTAAATTTAAAATGAACAATATTAATGAAAAAGTTACAAGCTATTATTCAATTTATTACAATAAGACTTAATTTCAATTATACTGAAATTAAATATAAACACACAAAAAAAGTTTTGAAGTTATCTTATTATTTTAGAGAATACATAATGTTCTATCATTCACGACGAGTGTTTATAGTAAAATAATTTTTCAAAATTTGATATTTTCAAATTAAATCATGTCTAAACTTTTGAAAAAGTTCAGTAGCTTGCTGGTAGATTTTTCTGTCCACGGAAGCACCTCTTATTCTCCTCCCCCACCTTTTTTGGTATTCACTATATTTCAATGTTTTTTTTAACACTGATACCTCCCTCCCACTTACGTCAACTGCGTTATATAATGTTCAGGTAAAACCCTTTTGACACTAATATTGTCTGTCACCTCCAAACTTGAGCTATTGAAAATGTTCCCTGTGATGTAATTGTATGATATTTGTTAAAAGTATTTTAATAGAGTAGAATTGATTTTGTTTACCTTATAAATAATTTGCATTTACAGTGTTTCCTTGATTAGCTAAAACCTATTTATATAACATTAGTTTTTTAGAAGAGAGAGGTGAAAAGGATTTTTCTTAATAGTTTTATTCATGCTTTATAGATGAACAAGAACTTTTAGCACGTATAGCAGAATTAAATTTGAAGATATTAAGATTAAATTTCAATAGTGCATCCAGAAATTTACTTAAGGGGGGAGGGGGGTAGGCATGTATGTCATAGCTATTATTTCTACCACCTGAAAATAATCATCAAATTATTTTAGTTTAAGTAATTTTTTTAAAGCAATTGAATACACACACACGTGTAGATACAGGTTGTTAAAAAAATTGGTTCTGAAATTATAGATCTAATTGTGCACATTAACGTGAATAGAATGATTTTAATTATTGCCTTTAGCTGTGTCGATAAGTAGGTTAACTAAAAATAATAATAAAGCGTATTAGAAATTATAGGTCCACAAACCTACTCACATATAGATAAAAGAAATTAGGTATTTTAGTAATAAAAACATATGATACGGTGCAACACAGAAATTGTATCTCACTTCTATCTTGAAATAGACATTTACTAAATACTTATTAAGATATGTGATATGAACTAATAGGTCTATACTTTGTTGTAGAAACACGTGACCAAAAATCATAAATGAAACAATATACACTGTTACTTACTCTATGTAAGGGTGGCTTAAATGCTGTGCGAGCCCGGTGGCTGTTCATGGCGCCAGGTTGAGAGGGCGCCAAACAGAGCTAGACATGACCTAACGTAGCCTGGGTGGATATAAAACTAATCCTCAAATCTAATGAACCTGGGCGTAATATGAAACTAGTCTCCAAACCTAACCTAGACGGGGCGTGATAGTGGATATGCTAAGCTTAACAAAGGACCCATTTTTGATACTAACATGACATTTTACACATTAGTATAATTTTGTGGTGAGTAAAATAGAAATTAGTGCCACTCTTAAAAATTGATTTTACATTAGCCAGCTTGAAATAATGGTGCCTTAAACATTTTTTTTTTTCAATTATAGCGTAAGCCGTTCATATTGTCAATTTGTTTGTTAAACCTATATATAAAATATAGATGGTGACATCGTCTACAAAACAGGTCCCTATAGTTTCATCTTTAATCCTTAGCGTTTTTGTACAATCTCGAAGTGAAACGTTTAGTGTATGTTTAACATTTGTTGAGTTTTCCCTTCAATTATATTCTAAACACGCACAGGCTACGTTAGGTTTGACGTTGTTGGGTTTGGAGATTATTTTACGTTCACCCCTAGGCTAGGTTAGGTTTGGATCCATACTTGATACGGAACCCAAAAAAAGACTATTGAATTTGAGTGTAACTTACGTTTGCTTATAATTTTTTGTTATATCATAATTTGAATTGTTATATGATTATAGTATAAAAACAACTTCATACCAACCATGTTTAATTAATCTCTTTTTGGTTGTATTTATGACGTTTATGAGTATTTTTGTTTTAGTTCTAATAATTACAAAACTAAAACAAATAGAATACACGTAAATACGAAGAAGATTATAAGTAGATTAATCCATTTATGTTCGTTCGTTCCTAAAATAATTATTTTGGTAGAAATTATGTAAAATTATTGAAGGACATATTACATTTTTTTCCT
The DNA here is from genome assembly GCA_901482245.1 of Timema douglasi. Classification (NCBI taxonomy): domain Eukaryota; kingdom Metazoa; phylum Arthropoda; class Insecta; order Phasmatodea; family Timematidae; genus Timema; species Timema douglasi. The sequence goes on from CABEEJ010002896.1 coordinate 5,980, forward strand.
ACTCTTTTTATTGTTTTAATTTTAGACATATAATGTATATTTTAAAATATTAATTTCTACGTATTTATATCTAAAATCTTGGTATTATATATTTCTATGTGTGGATTTATTTAGAGGTTCATATTTATATATTTACATTTATTTTATTTTATCAGATACAATATATTCAATACACTTTAATTTGTGTAGGCCAATAGTCAGTTACAATAACAATATTTCAAATATAATAATTGATACTGTATTTCAAAAAATTACAAAACTGTTAAGAAACATTTTCTTTATCCATATTGATACTTTTGTTCCTAAATATTAGTTCAAACTCTGCCATAGTCGATGGATTTTTCTGGAACGTTAGAAATATGTACCTCAACTTCATTCGGAGGCAAAGCTAAGCCGTTGCTCTCAGGTCTATTGAGGCACATAAAAGAAACCGGAAAGGCATGTAAAAATACCTTTTCTGGTAAAATTGGTAGGCCATTCCAATATCGCTCATATAAATTCTCGTATGTTGATATAATCAAATGGTTCATAAAGTGCCTGTTAAATACATCTAATAAATACGATATACATACAATATTATTTATAACTGACCTATAGGTTAAGGTTCTCTGACAGTGAAATAATAATCAGAGATAGCTATTTTTGTTAACAAATTTTACATATTTTGTAAGGGATTTATCAAAAAATAAAGGTTTCTTTGTTTTGCGTCTTATCCATTGTCCAGGAATTACACTTTATTGTAGTGGAGTAGTCAATAGTATTGTAGCAATACTAGCACAATTATCCTTATGTGATTAGATTAGATTTGATTATAGTTGGAAATTATTTAATAAGAACCTCCTTTAGTACAATCGACCGAGATTAACCCTGTAAACTAGGACTCTAGGTCTTGAAACGTTTGAGCTGTAAAAATAAGTGACGTCATACAAATGACTATCCAGACAGTTCTCTTACCTAGCCCAACACCTTATGATACAGGTATAGTCTGTCAAGTAGGACAGAGATGACCAAACCGTGACACTAATGGCATGAGAAGTCATTTTAAGTTCCACACTTAAGATCACCGTTGATTAAATAAAGTAAAATTTATTACATCAAAAAACCAATAAACGGTCTCTTTCGGCTAACTTCACTCGTTGCTAAAATTTGAATAACTTAGTTTATCCCCTATTCCACTCTCTTAAGATGCCTATATTTTTACTGTCAAAGGTGGTGAAAGAGGGCAAAAGTCAAGTAAGGTTAGCGGTATTTGGCAATAGTTACACGCACGATGCCAACAGCGTATAATGTAAATAGTTGTATAACAGAAAATAATGTGGGCCACCTTTGAGCCCCTAATTTTGAAACTTGCAAAAATACTTTCTAGTGAGCATACTCACAACTCATGATCTCGCAAATCGCATTCTGTCCCAAAACAGTGCTTATTTTGAAAGGTTGCTGCTGTAGTGCGAGTCGGTGTGGCGTTGTTTCTCTTGGGATTGAATTTTCAATCTGACATCACTGTAAAAACGTGACGTACAAAATGATTTAGGTGATGAGTTTCACAACGTACCATTGTACAAAATACGTAACTTAAAGTAAACACTATTATTGAATAGAGTGCATCATGCATAGCTATATGTTTAGTTTTATCAAGAAATCCTCTTCCATTTGTTTGCAACTAAATTTACTGTCTCAAAATTTTTTCAGGATTTATAAATATGAATTGAACTTTATCATATTCTAGGTGTTCTTTAGCTTAATTGATAGCGTGCTTCTATGAGGCTTCGAAGTTCCCGAGAATATTAATTTAATTTAAATATATTTTAATTTTTTGTTGGAATAAAAAATCACTTGTTAATAGTTTGAATCCAATAAAACATTGTTTATTATCGCCACTATTTGTAAAACATAAATTGTCCTAATGGTTTTTAGTATGCGATTAAAGATTAGATTGCTTAGCCTTATTTTTAAATGTGTACATTTTAATGTCATAAAACCCATTAATTTAATTTATAAATAATCACTTATATACAAAATTTCAAAAGGAATGTATTCTTTTAAATTTATTACCTTTTTAAATTAGTATAAATAAAACTTTGTGGAAGGCTACTTAGGCTCAAATACCTTATATATTTCCATACAAAATATGAAACACAAATTATTTGCTTAGTAATACAATAATTTAAAGTAAAATGATTTTTCAGTCGGATAAATTTAAAAAAGGACTATTCTGGAGTTGAACACCTGAACTAACTCTATATTAATGAGATGTCTCGTTAACACCTCAGATATTTTGACAGTTAAATTAATATGAAAAAATTAAGAAATATATATATATATATATATAAAATTGCAAACAAACAATTATATTTATTAAAGAATTGAACAAAGTGTCTAAAGCAATCATATTTTTTACCTCTGTAAAGCTATTTCATACAATGGTTGGTCTATTTAAACAAAATCAAGCCCATATGTTTCAAACAAATAGGGGGAATGCATCAATTTTTTTACTATCCTTCACTCGCTAGACCAGCCTTGTCTTGCACAGTGTGAGACGGTATCATCACATTATCTAAGATACACACGTTTTGTTCCTTAATTAAATGTTTATCATTTTTCCACATTACTCCTACACCAGCATGTGAAATCCACCACCAATTTGAGACAGAGAAGCGACCACCATAACGGGGTTTATGCACACAGGGTGGTTGAAAACAAGTATTTTTGGGGCGATACATTAACAAGACCATAATTTGATGAACACTACACCTATTTATCTGTAAAAATAGCTCTCCTGCATTATTAAAATGACCGATATAAGTTTTCTTGTGTGAAGTTCAGTCTAAAAAGTTTCTGCCATTTTGATAATCTTTTCAAAATTGTGTCTTTAGACAAGTTTACCCCTACCCACGTAAAACTTTGTCTACTTGTTAAACGTGGGCTTGCCTGAACTACAGCAACTAGCGCGGCGTATTTTATCCGGGTAGTATAGCGTAAAGTACCTCCAACATGATGATATTTGAGGCTGTTTTCATTTTACCATCTAGATTTCCAAAGCAAAACTGTTTTTAGCGAATATGGTATTGTACAAGAAATGTCAGTGTCCGTGTACCCTGCCCCCACTAAACCCAGAATCATTCCTTTATCAGCTTCACATAGATGTCCATATAACTACAAGGCTGAATTAGCTGTAAACAATAAGTTTGAAACAGAGTTCAAACACTTCAAGGATATGTTTTTTGTTTTGTTTTCCTATTTATAAAAAAACAACGTTTAGTTAAATGAGCTGTATTTTCGATGTTTCCTTCATGTGAAAGTTTTCAATCCTATGAGTAACTTATGTGAATATAAAAAATAATAATTTGACCCAGTCTTTTAAGAAAGTATATTATATAATAAAAGTTATAAAATACATATAATCAACATTAAAAATTGTTTCCCTAATTTCTTAACACCCTATCACAACCAAAATATTGGGTACATTAACTCTCAATCTATATTTTCCTCAACCATTCTCAATTAGAATAATTAATATACATGCGTCAATACCGAACGAGTGGTGAGAAAATAAACAACAAAAATTGCCTAAGATCAAACTCCTGACACACCACATCTAACAGTAGTTCATGGAATGTTAAAAGGTAAACCCATCGAAAAAATTAATATTTTAGGCCCTACTTAAGTTCAAACATGTTTTCCTAAACCTCTTCTTTGTATCTTAGCCAGGAACGATAAATAATTAATAAAGGCTTTATAGTAAAATTACAGTCGCAATAAAACTAATTATCAGACTTAAATTCACACAACTTATTAAACATATGTTATTTTAAGAAAGTATCTATAGAATACAATTTAAATATTTTTTTAATATGCCAATTTTTGAACTACGCTGTCCAATTTTCTAATTTATATCATATAATAATATGTTTAAAATATGTAAAAGCGTGATTTGCAAAGAAAGAAGAAGTAATATACAAAAGCTAATGATGAAGGAATGGTGTCAGATATTAACCAGAATAGAGTTAAATTTGATTGATAATTCATTATTTTTAAGATAATAAGGTATTTCATGTGCATAATGTTTAACACAAGATTCTAACCTGGTCCTCCATGCCATGATTAACTGGAATACACAGCATGAGAAACCACTTAATAAATACAACTTATTAAACTCAATCTGTATTTGAGCCTGACCTCCTTGTAAGAGACAAAATGGTCCAAATAAACTTGACAGCCAAGCTAGTTTATACGTTGTCTTCATCACTCTTATTCATATAAGATTACTCCCTATCGCCCCTCCTTATTTCGATACTCCTTGAAAATGCTCTTGTCTATTACCTTCTTTACACTGTAAGCCTAGCCTGTAACATCCAATCAAATAATTACACTCTAAACTATCGAAACGCATGACTCGAAAGGACGTTGCTTTGAGTTTGGTGAACGCAGGGTAGGCCACCCTATTAAACCACGGGGCAAGATTGGTTTGCTGTCCGAAATTAATGGTAACATCCACTTAACACTGACTCGAGGGCCAAACAAAACAAACTAAAAAAAATCATTTAATAATAAGACTATTTAATTATAACACAATTCAACCACTTCAGTGGTCACATGTTCTAAGACGCTACCTTCGCAATAGACTATAATGACAATGACGGGGAGATCTTGTTCAATCCATGTCGGGTTCACTGAAAGGGTTTTTTCTTAAATATGTTCAACTCTCCCTCCACGGAAATGTGGGTACACTGCCTTTAAATTAAGCCTTCCTCAACATTAAAATGTAATAGTAAATAGTATACAGGCGTAAACCCCCAATAGGTGGGGTGGGGCGCTAAATATATATATATATAATTTGTTTTCAATCTATATAGTGTGCAATAATCAAAACTTTCATATTAATATATGGCTTCCATGAAAAAAATGAATAAGCAAATTTAAATTTTTCTATATCACAGTAATGGGCCAGAAACTATTTTAAAGTCTTTAAACTCAGTATTAAAAAAATATACTATTTAAAATAACCAATTTAGCGTGAAAAGCTATACCTATAAATTAATGTAGCCCTAAATAAAAAAGTCCTTATATCTTTACTAACAGGGGTGGGATATAGGTGGAGAAAATAATCTTCTAGTAAATTGTTCCCACCTCCTTGATATCAAACCTGTCCTTGAGCTTATGAAAACCCGATTGATCACTACATTGTAATGTATGTGATTCATAAAAATGGATATTGAGGGCTAAGAACTGCTTATACAGACCAGCCAAGTGGAGCCAACCTTTCGGCTGAATAAAGACATTCTTTTGTTTTATAAGATAGCAAATATATAAACGCAAACAATCGATTAGTTGATAAACGAATCATATTTCGCGTGGTTAAATATCTAGCAATTCTAGCCCAGACTGTTGATTATGGAGAAGTTAGGGCTAGAGTCCCAGTCCAGCCTATTGAGAGTTTGTATTCCTAAATTGTTCCGATCCTTTCCTCCATGTAAAAATTGTTACATCCATATTCAATTCGATCTACTTTAACATAACTCACTGGCGTATTACTATACGTATAGCACAGACGGGTTTTAAGACGAAGTAGACAATTTTGTTTTATATATAGATATATTCTAAAATTTTTTCTTGCCTATATTATCCCTTTCACTGTGGCACCGAAAATTGCAATAAAATAAATTGCACTTATTTATTTGAATGTTTTCGAACACAGTATATTTTATTTTTCATTACCATTTTTGAAAATGTTGACAAAATTTGCAAAGTGTATATAATATTATTATTCTTGTTTGACAATGAAAAGCTATAACACATAGAAAACTAATGATCAATGACATATAAACAATTGGCATTTAAAAATTAATTTTTTACTAAGATACACCCACGTCCTCACTAATGATATAGTTGGTATTAAAAATACGATCATTCAATTAAAAATATTTCAACCATACTCAGAATATTGTGAACGCCAAACTTCTCACTGTCAGGACTAACGGAACATCACCGGGAGATAAACTCCAAGCCATGCCTTCAACTTCCACGAGATTCTCGGTTTAAAACCTACTCAGCCAACACTGTGATGATCTATTACACCTTTCTGCAAACCAGAAAATTACGTCATCGCATGTCAAACCACCACTTCACTGAGGACTTTCAGCCCAAACCTATTGTTATATGAAATCCATTATTGAAGAAATAGATTTCCTACAGATATAAATAACAGCACAAATGTGCTAAAATGAACAATAAATATTAGACAATGGAAAAAAATATCATGTTGGAACATATTAGGAACCCACTTAAAAAAACTGGTTTATAATGCTAAAACATGCCTTGATTAATATTCCTAATAAAAAAGATAAATTACGTCATAATCGGTTTAGTGTTTCCATTCATCCAATCCTTCCTGTCTTCTCGTAAAGCTCTCTTAGTTTTTTTCTTCATATATTCTGCCTGCTCTGTTTCCTTATTCCTATTCTTAAACTTTTTCTGAATGCTCTATACTTATCCTACACTGCTTCCTACACCCCGTCCTTCCACCAGGGTGTCTCCTTCCACTTCTTCTCATTACGTGACTTCCCACATACCTCCTCTGCAGCTCTCACCAAACTCCTTTTAAACCTTTCCCATTCACTTTATACACTTTACATTACAAGGTGTCTACTCACCTCGAAAAACCTATAATTTTAAGGAATTTCCCTTTACATATAATATCCGGGAATTGTGTTTTAAATGTGTTGGCTTATTTAAAAAATGTATATAACATACGAGTATGTCAAACATTTTACCATCTCAGTTCTTATATCTGTATTTGAAAGACATTTTTAATTAAAATTGTTTGAATGAAATAAATAGATTTTTCACTCCATTAATCACAATATTTGATAACTTAGAATTTTTATCAAAATGAAAACTGAATGTACATTTTAATTATAATTGTATAGTGGGTGAAATATTGGATTTCTTAAACATGGCAAAACTTAAAAATCATCTGGAAAACCTGGAATTATCAGGAAATTATTTTCCAAGACTAAGTAGACATCCTGCATTATTATGTATTTTCAATTGAATTGTCAGTAGCCTACTCGGATTGATTTATTGGTATATTTGACGTATGATTTTATTGTTTTAAAGCTGCATAGTGTAAAAGAGATATTTGTTATGTTTTTAAAAACTGTAAGTTCTAATAATCTGGCAAAATCTGATATAATTTCAGTATGGTATATATGTTTGTGATATTTTAAATTAGGTTTGTCCTTTAGTTAGAGAATTTATATAATTAAGAAATATTTTAAATAAGCCTCTAATATGTTAACTTGAACTAGATAATTCTGATTTGAAATCTCTTTGAAGTTTAATTGGATCTATTTTATAATCATATATGCTAGTACGACAAATTATTGATTTATTGTCAGATATTAAAATGGGAATGTAGGCAATGCTAGAAATCCAGATGTTAATGCAGTTTTTATATCAAAACATTTAAATAATTAATACTTTGCTTCAGTACAAACATAGAGATTAATTTACTTCACTTAGTGATACTAATATTTTTTGAATATCTGTCATGAGAAAACGGCATTACATGATACATTTTTAGATTAATAAAACAGTTTTTATTAAATACCAGGACACCCTCGACAGATATTCAAGAACTATTTAATATTATTAAATTAAGTAATTTTAACTTTTTTAATGGAAGAATATTTTAATTATTTAGACCAAAATCTTTGCTGTAAAAAATGAAAAAAAAACAAAAACAAGAGCTTTTCTGACCTTGATTATATCCTAAACTTAATTCTAAATATGTATTCAGTTTAATATTCTTATGTTCCATTACTTCTAGATAATAGATTATAGTACTAGTAAATCCCCATTGTCAATACAATCATTTAAATTGCATTTCAAGCCAAGGAATTTCAATACCGGAATTGTTCAGCTATGTCAAAATGTAATACTGGTACTTGTTCAGTCCTGTAGACATCAGATACTGGTACTTATACAGTAATGTTAACCTAAAATAATTGTATGTGTACAGCTTTCTCCACATGAATTACAGGTACTTGTACAGTAATGTCAAAATGGAATACGGAATACCGGTACTTGTAAAGTCATGTCTACATTTAATAGTGGAACTTTTACAGTGCTGTAGATATGCAATACTGGTACTTGTACAGTCCTTCTTGTAGAATGAAGATTCAATATATACTTGTTTACAAATCCTTTTTGTCGAATGAAGGTGTCAAGTCTCCCTGTTTACAAATCCTTTATGTCGAATGAAGGTTCCAAGTATACCTGTTTGCAAATTCTTTTTGTCGAATGAAGGTTCCAAGTATACCTGTTTACAAATCCTTTTTGTCGAATGAAGGTTCCAAGTATACCTGTTTACAAATTCTTCTTGATGAATCGACGGTGCCCAATCCAACAATATCTCCAATAAAAATGGTCCAATCCACCATCGCCCGTAGTCACATGGTTTAAAGCATGAAGCTCACAGTATATATTTTGGTTGCAAGAAAGATTAAATTCAAATCCTGGTCTTGGCTAAGGGAGTAGTTTTCTACATTTTAATTATCTATGTGATTTACCCACTCATTCTACAAGCTAGTGCGGGTGCATTTACTAAAATTACAATACACTGAAGGATTATTTTAATCATTTTGACTAAAGAAAGTTTTGTTATAAAAACTTCAAATACACTCGTCTTTTCGCGCGTCACTTTCCTCCCCACCTTAAGTGCTTACCCATATGTCTTAATTTCGAAATAAGAAACTTAACAATTGTTGTATAGTGAACATCAGCTTTCACTCAAGACAATCTTATTATCACGGAAAGTGATTAAAAACGAACGTAAGTGGTCCCATTAAAAGGGAGAGTGCAAACTATTATATTTCTAATTCAAATTGGCCACCACAGGTTTCTATTATTTCATAACCATACTTGAGTGCTCCAGCTATTATTAAATACTTCTACTATCTGATTTTGGTTTAAGAGGCTAGCGTTTAATTAAATTCACCAGAATATTATGTCCATAGGGAGCATTTCAAAACCAAAAATGAAAGGTATAGGATAAAAACGGTGAAAGCCACATCACACAATTTCCACAACGTCGATTTTTATACATTAACCCCAATAAGGAACCAAGTAAATACTTTTTTATATAAATTAATTTAAATATGACTAAATAATCTTTTAGCTTGAATCGCAAATGCATTAGAAGGGCATCCCGAGTGTCCAACAGATAAAATAACTATTTAAATTCAGGTATAAAACATTGACTTCCCCCTATTTTCCCTGTACTCTTCAAATGCTACAAACCAATTACAAACACTCCCGGAATATGAACCACTGCCTACCAAGATTTGTTTTAGGAGGCCTTCTACATTTAATTAGTAAATTAATTTCAAAGGTCTAACACTTTTCACAGTAAAGCCCTAAAATTTGGCTCTGTTGGTAAGGTGTCTGATCACTGAATTAAGAGTACCGGGTTTGATCATTGTTGATCAAATATGGGGTTATCTATCCTTTAACAGTGATGTTAATTCAGCGATGGTGTAACCTTAGTAACATGGTTACGATAGTAGTTATCACATAATTATGACAGGGACGGAATTACGACTCCGCCGCCCTTAGGCATTAGATAATTGGCCGCCCACTTTTCATACCTTAATTACTAACCTTCTAAATCTCCGTTTCCTTTTAAAACCCTGCATAAACTTACACACACATATATTATATACACAATTGGTATATGTTTAGTTACAGATATAAAGTCCTTACATTATTTGATCATTTATTATAGTGAGGTTTTAAAAGTATTAAGAATCAAAGCAAACATTTAAAAAGTTGGAATAAATACACTTAAACCAACACAACACACAAGTTCAAATATTATTTAATGTATTAATATAAAGTTAGTTTTATTAGACTCTAGAACATGTTACTAAAAATAAAATGTTAGCATGTGCACATCAATAAAACAGTCGATAGTACTTTTCGCTTTGATTTCTGCTGTGAAAACTCGTCTATGATGCCATTAAAATGATTTACAGTAAATTAAGTTGATCCTTTGATGTGTTGGTACGTAGCTATGTCCAATCACAACAATCACACACAGGATGAAGCCATAAAATTACTTTAACTGGTAGAACAAAATATATGTTTTCTTTCATCATTTAAATTTGGACACCGTAAGCACGTCCCTACTGGTTCTATTTGTAAATCCGGTCTTGGGTTGCGACAGTGGCTATGACAATAGTAGTTTCTCAGGCCCCTAGGTACAGCTGCGAGGCTATCTCCCGTAAGAGAGAAATATTGTGATGTCAATTGACCAACTTTCCACATCCGGTTGAATTACCGTTATTTGCCCACCCACATCTTAGGGTTGTGTCATCCCCCAAGACCATGGTGTGTGGGAGGGCCACCAGATCCTACCCAGGGCTCATGAGATTAGTCCATTTGATTTTAACAGGATGAAGCCATAAAATTACTTTAACTGGTAGAACAAAATATATGTTTTCTTTCATCATTTAAATTTGGACACCGTAAGCACGTCCCTACTGGTTCTATTTGTAAATCCGGTCTTGGGTTGCGACAGTGGCTATGACAATAGTAGTTTCTCAGGCCCCTAGGTACAGCTGCGAGGCTATCTCCCGTAAGAGAGAAATATTGTGATGTCAATTGACCAACTTTCCACATCCGGTTGAATTACCGTTATTTGCCCACCCACATCTTAGGGTTGTGTCATCCCCCAAGACCATGGTGTGTGGGAGGGCCACCAGATCCTACCCAGGGCTCATGAGATTAGTCCATTTGATTTTATTGTGTGCCCTAACCCCATTAGATTTTCATGTGTGCCCATTGGTTTTTAATGTTTGTAGATTGTTTTTTTATGAGTGCCCATTGGATCTAAATGATTGGGACTGATGGGGTATGGGAACGTGTAGTCTCTGACACTTCTCCCGCGACATATAAGAGCATCTCTTCTCGTTGACTGTCAAACATAAGGTGATGTCTTGCTGTGATTTTCCACATCCAGGACCCCACTTGGTGGTGATTATTATAAAAATGTTCAAACGGTTACTTTCCCAGTGCCCCAGGCCATTCATTAATAGTTCATGAATGTACTAAATATGTTAATTCAGCAAAATACTCGTCAGCTTCCTAATTAGTACACCCGTATACCGTGCTTACTGTCTCCCAGCACTATATATTTAACATGTGATTTTAATCTACGGAAAATAATACCTATAGTAGGATTTTAACTAGGAAATCACAATTACACCAATAGAAATTTGAGACACTTGACAGCAAATAAATTGTGAATATTCTAACTGTTCCAACTACCAATTCTAAACTCTTCATTCTACCAAACAACTTATATTAATTTGGTAAGAATGTGAAATGACCATAAAGTTTGTATTTTATTAGTGATCTTCCTACCAGAATCAAAGAATAGATCTGTTCCATGTTCTTTTTACGTCAAATTATGGTCAATGTTGATTGCAAAAAAATTATACGTTTGTATTTGTTCTTTCTTCCAAACAAATTAAATAAATTCATACGTCATGTCAGTGAGACACACATCGACGCTAAAGGACTCATATGTCATGTCATGTGATCTGCAAATGCTCAATATTTTCTGCTCTTCCTACCAGGATTATACTATAGTTATTTTCAATATGCGTCCTACGTCAAGTCATTGTCAATGTTGATTGCAAAAATAATATTAGTTTGTATTTGTTCTTACTACTAAACAAAATAAATGTATTTATACGTCAGGTCATTGAGATAGTGACCACTGGTAAAGGACTCATACGTCAGGTCATGTGATCTGCAGATGGTCAATGATGTTTCAGGGGAATCCTTATGAATACATAGCATCACGTTTTACTTTCTGATTGGGCTAAACAATAATATGGTGGGGATAAGGAAAATTCACTCTTAGTCCACCCGGATAGGATTCAAAACACACTCTCCTCGTTATCAGCATGCGAGAAAATCAAGAGAATGATGATTTAGACCACTAAGGCACTGAAGTGGGCATAGCCTCACAGTGATTTGGGGACCACTTACCATTCCCAAAAAAATATATAGTAATTTTTTTTTATATGCTTTGATGTAGGTATACGCCATACCAACACGGACCAAGAGTAAGGTTTACGTGGAGTAAGGTAGAGGGAAACAATTTAGTGAGAACTAATGATAGTACAACTAAGTAGGGACTAAACCTCTGACCTTTCCTCACCATTACTAGATGAGTCACACACACACTTTAATGGTTAAACATATATAGATATATATATATATATTTATTATGATAGTGTTGTAGGGATGATTAATAAAATGTTCCGGAGGGAGATCTATTAACAATTTAATTATCAGGGATTCTATTCCAACCTCCTCCAAAAGAATTAGATGATCCTGACACTTAGATGGAGTAACCACATGTATTCAAACCTTGATATCTGTCGTGGTTCTTGTGCTGATCTATACATTACAGTACAGAATAATGATCAAGACAAAAATGATTACGTAACGGAACTGTAGCATTTATGCTCCAAGTAAACAAATAGGGCTAGTCAATCATAATACAATTACCCAATCTCATCAACCAGGCCAGGCACCTAGAATTCATAACACGTCCAACAACAACTACGCCCCGCAAACAACTATCGGCGCCGAGCCAAGTGCCGCATCTCGCCGCTAGAGACCACCACTCTCGTCAGTTCCACCTAACATCAACAAAAGAACTTGCTAGAAAGAGGTGGGTCTTGCTACTCCCTGCAAGAAGTTAATCAACGTTTCTAGTGTCCCGCGCGTCCCCCCTTCCTGTGTGTTGTTCTCTGTGATCCCACCTTTTTCCTTCTCGAGTGTTCGACGAGTGTGCTCCATATAAACAACCATCTGTCAAGTGAGAGACTACTCTTGGATTAGGCGTGGACAATGTAGGGCGAAGCAGGAGGCTTCCCAGACCTATTATAATAATGTAAGATAAAATTCTTATTCGGCGTAAAATCTAACTATTCAAAATTACATTTCGGTCATTACCTTTTTTTAAATGTAATTATTGAATCCTGGTTTAAATCTTTGTTCTTTCACATAATAGACGATTTAACTTTACTTATTTTACTTTCGAGTTATTTCACTATATGAGTTCAGTAAACATAAATGTGGGAGCGTTGGTTATAACGTTAGGTCTGCACTTTTCATATGTGATTAAAGTTTGACTGTTATTGTTATTAATTTAAACTTTATTTATGTAGCTTGGGAGTTGTGTCGCTATATTAACTTAGCGTATATTAATGTGGGAATGTTGTTTATAACGTTAGGTCAGCGTTTTTCATATGTGATTAAAGTTCTAATGTTATACAAATCAATTTAGCTTTATTTAGGTCGCTTAAGAATGAAGTTGCAAATTTGAATTTAGTGATTATTTGTGTGGGGTAAGTTCTTTTGAGGATGATGCCAAATTTCAAACCTAATGAAAGTTATGTTTTACGCTTGTCGGGAATAAATATGCTATTAATTTTCATTTATCGTACTTGTAAGTGTGTTTCTGGACTAGCTAAGTAATGACTTACTGAGGAAGATTAGATAACTAGAGTATTCCTGTACATTCATAATTTAGTAACTTTGGCATATTATTGTTACCTAGGTATTAAAAAAGGAACTTTAAAACATTTAACGAGGATGTTGTATATTCAAAACGAGTATAGAAATGTGTTATGTTGCAGAAATCTTCTATAATATTAGAGATTGTCTTACTTAAAGTTAATGATGTCATGCGTTGATAGTATTGTAACGTTGCTTGACATCAACATTACAAGCATGAAGAAAATACGAGTAAAATAACACTATTTCTTCAACACCGAAGAATAAACAATACTGGACTCACCAAAAGTGCCCCTTTTCTCGGTCTGTGTGTGTCAAATCACGTCAACAAACATCACTGCCCGCGCACATTGTTTCCGCCCCGAGTGTAAACACATAACTAGAAGAATTAGTGGTGTGGCATTTTGAGCGTGTTGATCTCGCGTTGCTTCATGGGAGCGGTCATGTGATGGACACGTGATATTCTAGACGCCTCTCCAATGACCTATTTGTTCCTTTACCGCCCCTATCCCTCTGTTCCATGTGATTATTCTTCTATGTTCTTTGGTTTCCCCTATGTTCCCCTCCCCTCAGAGAATAACTGTTTATAAACTGATGTTGTGTGTCTCATAAGGCACTTCTTGAATCATCCGTGTCTTTGACACGTACTCTAGGATGGGATTTTTCCCAAGGTATAAATTCAATTTCGGCCGTACTAGTTAAAATTACTCTTTTGGAAATTTGTTATAGGTTTAATGGTAAATTTTAAGTTAGGTCTAAATTCCTTTTTGGCCAGTACCTACAAAATTTAATTTTTTGACTTTCATCTGTTGTTTTGGGTAGTTTCTTTAATATTGTAGGAATGACAAATTACGTAGCCCAAAAATGGCGTAATGTTGTTTATTACTTGCTAACAGTATTACTGAGGTTTTTTGCCCTTCCGGCTTGGTAACATGATTAGAAAGAATGAGGGACCTTTTTTTATTGTAAGTTCTATAACTTACATTTTTGAAGGCGAATGCCTGGGTAGTATGGGAAATGTTGATGGCCCATACGGCTAAATATTGTTTGTTAGATTTATTGTGATGACTAAAATGAATCATTGACTTTCTCTTTTTTTGGTTGCCATGAATATTTATGCTTATAAATTGTAATTATAAAGCATACGATACAGTCCGTTTGTAAAATGCGGATGTTTAGCCTGTGACGTATAGGTATGGTTGTTAGTACATTGCGGGTTGCCGCAGAGACCTATTGAGGGGTCGTATGTTACCGTATGTAATCGTGAATGTAATTGTTAGGACAAAGGTTGCTATGGCAACAGTACCACTGTATAGTAATGGGCATAACCCCATTCTTCATTTTTCTATATTTATATATTTTCTTTTTAACTATCTATTGTTACCTATATGCATATATTCATATATATATATATATATATTGTTAATCTTTTCTAAAATAAATATTGATTTATTTTACTTGCCATCTTTAATTTACTATGACAGGTTAAGAGTCATTCTTTTAACTCAAAAGATCCTCGCCCCTTTCCCTTTGAGTGATAATACAGAATAACGGGTGATGGTTGGGAAGGCTTCATGACGACAAATTGTTGTATAGGTCAAACTGAAGGCCTATCAATGATTATGGGGTCCTAACGCTCTTCTGCAATTTAATCATTTGTGGTTTATTTCTTGCCTTCTTTAGTTTATTGTACATGTGCCCCTGCCCTTGTCAATTAGAGGAGAAGGAGGGCGGTACACAGTATATTCACATAACTATTTCAAGATATTTAATAAAATATTAGTCGAAGACAAAAGAGTAAATGTTTATTAAATATTCTCTTTTTTTGAATGATATCGATTATTATTGTTGCGCTTAATCAAGGTCATTTGACTACTATTGTATCTAGGAGGAACTCTAAGATTCTTTCACTATATATGCATTGTTCTATAATAAAAGTTGACATAAGTTAAACCTGAATGCACTTAAGACTTAAAATCATTTACTATTTTAGTTACGTCATATTATCCCTAGGTTAAGTAATGTTTATTATCCAAAATCCTTTTTTACTAAGTCTTCGTCCTCTTCGTATAATATTAGACATTCAGTGAAGGTGGACCTTTTTATTTTCCGCTTCTAGGAGTGAGCTGCGTGCGATGGGCACATGTTTTGTATCCAGAATTTGTATAACCCAAAAAAAGATGTTATTCACATTGCGCACTTCAATTAGATGAATCTCCCTTTTTTTATATAACATTTAATTTTGTTTTGTATATGTATTTGAACATTTCTTACTTCAGATTTTGGGTTACAAAACTGTGCCACTCTGTTAATGGAGTGCACGCAAGTGGGATTTCACTATTCTAATTGTGTTTTTTGACCTGTTTCATGAACTCATCTTCCGACATGGCCGCACCATCGGGAAGCTTGATCAGCACCCGATCCGATGTCTACGGACTCAAAACCAGGGAGCTTCATCGGGAGCTCAAGGCAAGAAATATATCATTTCCCCCCGATGCTACTGTTGGTGTGTTGCGGTCCCTGCTGTCTGAGGGTATCAGTAAGTCAATAAACTCTGATAACGTTAATATTAGCGATGACATTAGCCGTCCCCATCTGGAACACTCCAAGTCAGGCAAGTCAGATCCTTTAGGTTTAAATGGGGCTCGTGAGCAAATTTCTCCCCCCAGCGCGCCGGTTAGCTATCAGCCGGTTACTGACACCTCTAAAACTCAGAGTAAAGTTGCAAGTGAGAGTTTGAAGCTAATTCCTGCCTGTGACGGTCAGTCGTGTTCTACTTTATTTAATTTCCTGTTAGAGGCTAATACGATTGCTAAACCTAGACTTGTGGGCGATGTCGAGTTCCTTACATTATGTTTGAGGAGAACTTCGGTTTTTTTTAGCGCATCTAGTTTCAGAATGTTTACAGGTTGGTCTTCCATGGTATCTGGTAAAAGTCGCATCCTTGAGTCTTTATGTTCTAAAAGTGAGAAGGAAAGGCTTTGTAACGAAATGTTGCGGCGTTTTCAGCGGCCCCAGGAACCGTTTCTGTTATTCGTCCTGGCTATTTCAGAGGCCGTGGAGATATTAAATCTTAATCTTGCGGAGGAAGGAGTTGTAGAGATCATTTTAGAGAATTTTCCCCCGTTAACTCGGAGACATTTTTTTTTTCAAACCAAGCAACCACCCTGTCAGAATAATATTCGTTAGCATTTAACATTGAGGGTTCATTGTTAGCAGAAAAAGAATATCTTGAAAACTATCCTGCGCGAGTTCAAAATAACTCCATTCAAACTAGAACGGTCCCAGTCTCAGCTTCTGCTCTTCATAATATTGAGCGTTCATCTAACCAGTCAGTAAGGCCTCTTTGTGTTAATAGATCAGGAAGACGAGTAGATGTTGTTCGTATTAAGTGTTTTCGTTGTGGTCGTTTTGGGCATTACCAACGAGATTGTACGGCGGTAAACGCTTAACGCGGGGTGTAGAAAAGGGGGTCACCACGCGTAAGGTTTATAATTGTCCCCTTCCTCCTGCTTTAGTGGTTACGATTGGGTCAATGATTGGCTCTGCCTTGCTGGATACTGTCTCCATTGGATCCTTTATTAACTCTAAATTTTTGGGTAGTATAATTGGTCCGAAGGAAATTTACATTGAAAATATTGATACTAAGCCGTTCGTAGTGGGAAATGGAAACGTGTTGTTGGCTAGAAAGAAGGAAATGTGTCCATTAAAATAGCAGGTTTTTCTTGGAAAAGAAGTTTGTTTTGTGTTCCTGCCCTCCCCTACGACATCATTTTGGGTAAAGAGTTTCCGTGGGAAACCCGCGCTATAATTAATTCTAGTCGTGGAGAATTGTCGTTCGAATTCTCCCCAAGAAGTAAAATTGCGTTAAGTCACTCGTCTATTAATTCTTCTATGTACGTCATGAATAATACCGAATATATGATTAAGGGGTTTATTTCGAGGTTTTCGGATGTTATTACTACTAGACTTGGAAAATGCGACGTATTACCTTATGAGATCGTGGTTAAAGACAACATTCCAGTGATGTCAGGTCCCTACTCTTGTGCCCCCCACCAAAAAAAAAATGAAGATATTTATAGAATTGATTGATGATTTAGAGTCCAAATGAGTCATACGTCCGTCTAACTCCCCTTATGCCAGTCCCGCATTCATTATACCTAAGAAAGGGGAAGGTTATAGATTGGTAGTGGACTATAGAAAAATCAACAAAAAAATCCAGTTTGACCCTTATCCATGCCAAGTATAGACTCAGCCTTTCAGCACCTAGGTAGAGCTAAAGTGTTCAGTTTAATTGACCTTGATGCCAAATTTCTACAATGCGCCCTTGTTGAGTCATCAAAGAAATATACAGCCTTTGTCACCCAAGGAGACAATACGAGTTTAATCATGTTCCCCTTGGATGTAGTATAGGTGGGCAGGCTTTGAGTCGCGTACTGGATCCTGTCCTATCTGATATTAAATTTGATTACGTATTCAACTATTTAGACGATATCTGTGTATATAGTGACTCGATGAATGATCATGTGAAACATTTAGAAGAGGTGATAAGTCACCTGTGTCGAGTAGGCTTAAATGTTAATCCTGATAAGGTCACGTGGGCGAAGCCATCTATTAAATATCTTGGTTATGTTATATGTTCTGGAAATCTTCTCATTGACCCTGAGCGCATCCGCCCCATTGTTGAATATCCCCGCCCAGAAATATTAAGGGTGTCATGCGTTTGATTGGGATGTGCGCATATTACGCTAGATTCATTCCATCTTTCTCTGAAATAGCCGCGCCTCTGAACTCCTTAAAAAAGAAGGGTGTTGTCTTTATTTGGGGTGTGGAGCAGGCTCACGCCTTTGATATTCTGAAAAGTAAACTAATTTCACCCGAGGTATTGCGGATGCCCGACTTTTCTATGGCATTTCTTCTTCACGTGGATGCTTCGGCAGTTTCTCTGGGGGCTGTGCTTTCCCAACGGGCTCCGGAGGGTGTCAGGCTGGTGGCGTTCGCTAGCCGAACACTCACCGAGGCCGAGAGAAAGTACAGTGCCTATGAAAAGGAATGCCTTGCTTGTATCAATGGTGTCGAACTGTTCGCGAATTATTTAGAACAGAGAAAATTTGAATTATACACTGACAATATAGCTCTCGCATGAATATGGAATCATCCAAAACAATTAGGCAAAATAGGGAGATGGGTTTGGAGGTTATCCCGATTTAAATTTTCGACCCATCATATCTCTTGGAAACTCAATGTTACTGCAGATGCTCTATCACGCATGGCAGAAGACCAAAATCCTATTGGGGCAGAGGAAGTTACGCCATCATCGCTGGTGATTAAGTCGATCCCCGAGTCCTTTGTTTCAATCAGAGATCATCAGGGCAGTAACCCATGGTGTCGTGAGATTATGGAGAGGATCCGGAAAGGGGAACAGGTGGGGCAATACTCTATGTTGAGGGATCTGCTTGTGATTACACTTGCTAAAGGGAAGGGGAGGAAAGTTGTTGTTCCGGCATCTGTTCGCCCCATGTTAATGAAGTATTTTCACAATTCGATATTTGGAGGTCACCTTGGCGTATTGAAGACTGTCAGAAAAATCTCAAGAGAATTCTTTTGGCCTGGGCAATATCAGGACGTTAAGGAGTGGGTGAGTCACTGTGAAGACTGTCAGATGGCTAAACCTGCCCATAATTCCAGGGTTAGGCTGCATTCGGCCGATGTAGCTAAACACTCCTGAGAGAAAGTGTTCGTTGATTACGTGGGGCCTATCACCCGATCATCCCTGGGTAATTCTTGTATCCTTGTCTTGATTGACGCATTTTCCAAATTCGTTATTTTGATTCCTCTTCGAAACATGAAAGCTACGACTCCTGTTAACGCCCTGTGTCGGCGTGTGTGGGCATTCTTTGGGGCCCTCAGGATCATTGTAAGTGACAACGGACCCAGTTTTAGGTCTACTACTTTTCATCACATGTGCTTTGGGTGGGGCATTAGACATGTTACCACCAGTGCTACCACCCGGGACCTAACCATGTAGAAAGGTTTAATCGGAACCTAGGAATAGCGCTGACTATTTTCCATAATCAGGCGCAACAGAAGTGGGATCGGGAGATAGATTCCTTGAACATGGCTTTCAACTCCGCCTACCATGAATTGACAGGATGCTCGCCTGCTTCCGTGTTCCTTACACGGGAACTGAATCACCCTTTATTCAATATCTGGGACATTCATCCCCTGTTTGAGGTTAGTGATGAGGTATCCTTGGAGGATAAATGTAAGAGTGTCTTGGATCATCTTAGGAGGGCACAGAGAAAGGTGGCTAATGAATATAATAAAGGTAGGATTCCCGTTTCATTTAAAGTTGGCAATTTTGTTCTGTGTAAAGACTTTCCCTTGAGCTCCGCGGTCGACAAAAGATCTGCGAAGCTGTACCACAAATGGTGTAGCCCATGAGAGGTGACTAAATTTCTCACCCTTGTTACGGTCCTCCTTCAGAAAGTTGCTGACTTGACCAAGACGAGATGCGCTCACGTCAGTCACTTAAAGTGCACGAGTCCAAGAGTCCCATGGGATAACTGAGCGTAGCTCATGTGATTTAGGTTAAGTATATTGCATATATTTATATAGTTATAAGTTAGTTTTAAGTAGGAATATCACCATAATGAAAGCCCGGGCCTGTGGCATAAATGAACATTGAATTTGTTTGTGGACTCCATCTAAATGGAATAGGTTTAAGTGACAGAATGTGGGACAGTAACCACAATTTTTTTTACATAACCAATATTGTTTACTTGTTAGTATGGACGATAATGAGACCATAGTGACGGTGTACGTAATGGGCTTGATGTTCTCAAGCCTCGTCTGAAGATTTATGTCATTACGGCCTCGTATGAGAGCGAGGGTGTAAATTATATGACTAGTAAAATCGTGTTTTTTTCAAGAGGATGAAATCAGAAGAATAAATCGGTGAAACTATTCTCGAATATTGTTACAATGTACCGGTTTTGGTGAACACTAATACTTGTCTCTTATGTGCAGCTCGGAGAACTCCCTTTTCCTCACGTCTTCCGAACCCCTTCTTCCCCTGTTCTGTGCGCGACGATGTGGAGCGCTGTGGAGGAACGGCACCAGGACATGGCAGGAGGCAGTGGCAACTCCAAGAGCAGTTACCGTGGGTGGCTGAGAGCAATATTGAGCATTCCCGAATGGGGACCGGTCCAGGATGGGACGACGAACGGATAGAGATGGGGCTCTCCAAAATATTTGGGCCAGGATATCTGTGACGGAACTGCGCGGGACCATGGTGGTTATGACGCCCAATGAGCAACGAACGTACCTTCAAGTGTCTACATTTTCCCGAGGCGCTTGCAAGAGTCTGCGATGCCGATCCAACTCCCTTAACCCCACCTCAAGAGAAAAGGGAGGGAGGGGGGAGATTTGTAGCATTTATGCTCCAAGAAAACAAAATGGGCTAGTCAATCATAATACACTTACCCAATCTCATCAACCTCGCCAGGTACCTCGAGTTCATAACACGTCCAACAACATCTACGCCCCGCAAACAACTATCAGCGCTAAGCCAAGTGCCGCATCTCGCCGCTAGAGACCACCACCCTACTCAATTCCACCTAACGTCAACAAAATAACTTGTTAGATAGATGTGGGACTTGCTACTCCCTGCCAGAGGATAATCGACGTTTCTAGTGTCGCGCGCATCCCCCCTTCCTGTGTGTTTTTCTCTATGATCCCACCTTTTTCCTTCTCGAGTGTTCGACGAGTCTGCTCCATATAAACAACCATCTGTCAAGTGAGAGACTACTCTTGGATTAGGCGTGGACAATGTAGGACGAAGCAGGAGGCTTCCCAGACCTATTATAATAATGTAAGATAAAATTCTTATTCGGCGTAAAACTAACTATTCAAAATTCCATTTCGGTCATTACCTTTTTTAAAATGTAATTATTGAATCCTGGTTTAAATCTTTGTTCTTTCGCATAACAGACAATTTAACTTTACTTATTTTACTTGCGAATTATTTCACTATATGAGTTCAGTAAACATAAATGTGGGATCGTTGTTTATAACGTTAGGTCAGCACTTTTAATATGTGATTAAGGTTTGACTGTTATTGTTATTAATTTAAACTTTATTTATGTAGCTTGGGAGTTGTGTCGCTATATTAATTTATCGTATATTAATGTGGGAATGTTGTTTATAACGTTAGGTCAGCGTTTTTCATATGTGATTAAAGTTCTAATGTTATACAAATCAATTATCTTTATTTAGGTCGCTTGAAAATGAAGTTGCAAATTTGAATTTAGTGATTATTTATGTGGGGAAGTTCTTTTGAGCATGACGCCACGTTTCAAATGTAAGGAAAGTTATGTTTTACGCTTGTCAGGAATTAATATGATACTAATTTTCATTTATCGTACTTGTAAGTGTGTTTCTGGACTAGCTAGGTAATGACTTACTGAGGAAGATTAGATAACTAGAGTAATCCTGTACATTCATAATTTAGTAACTTTGGCATATTATTGTTACCCAGGTATTAAAAAAGGAACTTTAAAACATTTAACGAGGATGTTGTATATTCACAACGAGTATAGAAATGTGTTATGTTGCAGAAATATTCTATAATATTAGAGATTGTCTTACTTAAATCTAATGATGTCATGCGTTGATAGTATATTCACATAACTATTTCAAGATATTTAATAAAATATTAGTAGAAGACAAAAGAGTAAATGTTTATTAAATATTATCTTTTTTTGAATGATATCGATTATTATTGTTAAGCTTAATCAAGGTAATTTGACTACTATTGTATCTAGGAGAAACTCTAAGATTCTTTCACTATATATGCATTGTTCTATAATAAAAGTTGACATAAGTTAAACCTGAATGCACTTAAGACTTAAAATACTATTTTAGTTACGTCATATTATCCCTAGGTTAAGTAATGTTTATTATCCAAAATCCTTTTTTACTAAGTCTTCGTCCTCTTCGTGTAATATTAGACATTCAGTGAAGGTGAACCTTTTTATTTTTGCTTCTAGGAGTGAGTTGCGTGTGCTGGGCACATATTGTGTACCCAGCATTTGTATAACACAAGAAAAGAAGTTATTTACACTATGCACTTCTATTAGATTAATATTTCTTTTTTATATATAACATTTAATTTTGTTTTTTATATGTATTTGAACCCTTTTAACTATAGAGTTTGGGTTACAGAACATTACTTCTTACTATTAACGAACCTTAATTAAAATGTATTATTAACCAATAGGATGCGAAAAAATATGTAGGTTACATCCATATGAGATTTTGTTCCAAAACATTCACAATTTGAAAATTTTTCATTTTACATTTACCTTACAGCTGTAAGAAGATTAAAAAAAAAATCTTCAATATCACGACAACAGGGGGTCTGCCTGACGGAGTAAATGAAGGTATGTAAGTATTGTGATGAACATTATATATGTTTTCAAGTGTTTCACATTTTATAATTACTGACACCTAATATATATATTATGAATTTAACTGTGACATTAATTTATTTTTTGTCAATGTTAATAAACTTTATATACAATTTTAAGTAATAATTAATTATATTTATTTAATAATTTATTTTATTAAATAAAACTATTAATGCTGACTTTCTTTCATTTAAACCGTATAGACATTTAAAATAATGAAGAAGAATATTAACAGTGGCTTTATTTAATAATTTAGAGTTATACCTTATTAACATTGGACGCTTTATTGATTGACTGTATGTAATACGACTCTTATGTATCTTTCAACTCAAGTATCTTCCACGGTATATGTTTATTAGGATATACCGAAAGAAGGCCTGGATTGGAAGAGGGTAGTCTTCAATGTTGGAGAGCCTCACTGATGATAGAGCTTGTTTGGCTGAAATAGCAACACCATATACTAAGTTTTGTAACTAAGCTGTTTTCTCAGGCAGAAAGGACATATATTTTTGACCCTCTTCGATTCGGGACCAAAGAAATATTTTGTTTTAGGGGGTGTACAAATAACCATGTTAATAAACAATTTATGATGGGTGGGTAAGTGGATTGAAGATTGTAAAAATTAGAAACTCCCACACAAATCTTTGATCAAACTATGTTATATGCCATATGTTTTAAAACATTTCTAGCTAGGCAGAGTAGCACCTACAACCCATCCCGCACAATATCACTACGACCTACATTTCCTCAGCGGGTGGAAGGTGTTTAAGAAAGTAAATAATACAATTATGACATATATAGGGGTCTGCATGAGATTGGAAGTGTTCTATGTAAGTCATTTTATGGCTTGCACACTAAGCATGAAACCTCTAAGTTACAGCAGTGAACTAATTTGACTAGATTATGCTTTTACTCTCTATGGGCGTTAAAGCTAAGAACTGCTTTCAATAGGTTTGTTTTCCTCTTCCCGCCACATCAATAGCGTTGGGTTCCTAATCTACTGCCATTAACAGTGACAGCTATATCGGGATTTTAGTAGGAAAGAACAATACTTATGTCAGGTCATGTGATCCACAACTTTGATTTTGAATGCAAACAAAATGAATGAATCCCACAAATCAACATATTCACACGTCATGTCATGTAATCTGCATCTGGTACATTTATATATATTATATTTATCTACAAAATAATAACACTACTAATATTCTAAACTGGCAGAATCCCACAATTTAATATATTCATACGTTAAGTCATGTGATCTGCAGTACATATAGCTTAGTAAATTCAAAATAGTTCTAGGCTGGTTTACAAATGATCTATTTGATAATGTTTATTTTATTTTTAGGGTAGTTTACAAAATAAATTAATGTAACTATTTTTTTAACAACTTGATTAATCTTTATTCGTAAATAAATTAATTAAAGCCTTTATCCAATTATACATTCGTCAAATCATGTAATCCAATCCAGATGTTAAATGCAAGCAAAAATTAGTATTTTAAAAAACTGCCAAAATCCCCCACAATTTAACATATTAATTTGTCAAGTTAGCTGATCTGAATCTGGTACCTTTATATATATTATCAATACCTATAAAACAATAATAATACAACTAATATTTTTAGCTGTAGAATCCCACCATTTAACATATTAATACGTCAAGTAATGTGATTTGAAATACATATAATTTACTGCCTGAATTTAACTATTTTGTTTAAGTTCAACTGGAGGCGGGAAAAAAGGATAAAAAGAACCCAAACAGTCATGTTGAAGCCGTGGCGCTTAGAGACGTCATCCCGCATCCAGGCCCTCCACTACCTCTAAGAGCCGGAAAGCAGTTGACCAGATTCATCTCCATCTTTTCACAGGATTAGGCACCAGCTGGCACCTCATCAGCACCCCCAACTAGGGTCATCATCCCGGTAAATCAGGTTGGTTTAGGGTTGTCTCAAGGTAGCACTCTTCGATTATTATAGGAGAGACTTAAACAATTAAGGTGGTTTTTTATGTCAGGCGTGAATTCGAGACGCCAGGGAGTGATCGTGATGCTCAAACCTGCCTCAAGGAGCAAATAAATGCTTTGCTAATGCGTCTCCAAGTTCACAGAGTTAGCATGGAGGATCACGTAGATCTGCTAGTAGAAAGCACAGACTCCAGACCTGTATCTGTGTCATTTGGAAGAAAAAATCTGCTTGACGTGGAGGTCTTGTTCTCTAATGTAGATCGAGCGTTACAAAGCAATGCTTTGTACCCCACTTCGTACCCCTTGTATGCTAAGTTACACCACTTTAAAGAGCCGCATGGCAGGAGTAATCATAAATGTGATAAGCTCTCTTCCGCTAGCACATATAGCCATAACAACCAAGGAAGTACTACGATTCAAAATGGTGGCAAAATTTTCCTTGCCATGAGTTGATTGTCGCGAAAGCTATATGTGATATTAAAAGAGAGCTAAGATGCATGGACGTGAGCACCTTTAAATACATCAACATTGGTTTTCATATTAAAAAATCAGAGCAAATATGTATATCGTGATCTCTATGTGAATATTTTGAAAGGTGGTGGGCTCACTGAGCTGAAACAATTTCAAACATAACTCTCTGAATAAAAAATCGCAATGTTCGGGGAACGTTGAGGGAGGCAAGTCCTATATGAGGAATCTACCCCTCCCGAATATTCCTTTAAGATCAATCTATATTTGTTATTTCACGACGATAAGCAATCAATTTTGATGTCATAAAATCCTTGAGAGCCGCATTTAAGTGCTCGTAATTTTGCCATGAGTGTCATGTGGCATTTTATAGTAAGAATGCGCACAAGTGTGAATCCTCATACAAAAAGTGATACGCTAAAGTGGTTTGCGGTGAAGTTCTATTTGTGGCCTGTAAAGATTGTGGGCGTAGGTTCACAAACAATACATGTTTTGATAACCATAAACGTCCTGATTTTTGCAGAGGTTACATGTCAATCTGTGATGTCAAAAATTTTTGTGAGGTCTGTGGGCAATCTTTCACTTTGTGAGAGTAAATTTTTCACACAGGTGTTATGAGACTTTTTGTAGAGTATGAGAAACTTATAATCCTTTTTGTCATTTCTCATATGTGGAGCAAGCCCCATTTAAGCCAACATTGGAAAAGAGCAATTTTATGCTCTCATTCTATGATTTTCAATGAAGACAAGAAACGCTTCTTCAATGTGTGTAAAGCACTTACTTGAACAAACCCAACCTCTGTGTCATGTAAACGTGCTGTAAGACCTGCCTACATATCGATGTAAATGACTATAATTGCACCGATCGCGGGGGCAAAAGGATTTGCAAATATAATGTCATTCGGCTTGAGCGAGTACTTGGCCAAAAGACATATCTCCAATATTTCAATAAAAAAGAAACACTGGTTTTGGTGTCCCTTGCCACCAAAGGAGTACTACGGCATAGGTGAGATGTCAGTTAAGAAAAAGAAGCAATTTGAGAAGTGGTATAGCGCACTGGTCAAAGACAATTTGTCTTTGATTTTAATCGCGAGTTGTAACTATATTGCTCGAAAGATCTATAGATCCTACGGAAGGCCTACCTACTTAGAGATATTCTCATGGAAAAAGCATAGACAGATACTTTCAGAGAGTCGTGTACGTTCGCCATTGTGGCCATGTTGGTTTAACAACGAAGTCACCTGAAGGAGACTACCGTTGACATAATCCCTAATGGTGGCTACCGGTGTGCAGACCAACAGTCTTAAGTCGCTGTACAATGGCTCTGCTGAGAGTCCCATCAATGCGGTGATTCTATACTTCATGTGGTAAACGGAAGTGAGGAATATGTATTAGGGCGACGTGGAGACGGCATTGTTAAAGCTGGATATATTACATCGTCTTTTAGTTCTGGGGCTGTTATTGGCATGGGTGCCCTCTCTGCCCTGATAGTACCATCCCTATAAAAAAAGCTGCCATGAGTCCATGGAGATGCGCTATGAAACTACCATGTTTTGAATGGAAAAAATTAAGAATGCCGGCTACACGGTCTTAGAAATATGGAAGTATAGGTTTAATGGGATGAAACGTACAGACAAGGACTTGAAACAACTTGTACTCCAGCAAAAATGTGAAGCAAGGAGCCCATCAATTTAGGACGAATTTTTAACGTGAGAACAAATTGTATCAAAGTCTTCCATGAAGCAGACCTTTCATGTGGAGAGAATATCAAGTATTTGGATGTGCTCATTGTATCCTTACGTTTGCAAGTACAAAAAATATCCCATCGGCAACCCCAAAATTCACTTCGAAACAAATTGACAGTCTATAAAACAAGTAGAAGGCATAGCCAAAGTTACCGTGACGCTCCGTGAGATATATTCATGCCCATATTGCATACACGGATGCATAACACGTTAATGTTCATCTTGTGCAGGAAATGCGAGGAAGACTAAAACCAAGGCACATGTCATAACAACATAAAAGAGCTCTGTTTGACAAGCGTCGGGTTGATTGATGAGATCCGGTAAGCCTTTGAGAAATGCTATACACTTGAAGCAGTACACGAAGTTTGAGCGCACAATGTATCTGTTTACGACATTCAGACACGTTCTGGTTGATTGTTTCACGGGTATATTGATAATTTTCTGAAAATTAAAAAATAAGCTGCGGATCGCCAGAGTGGTGTACCTCACAAGAAGAGAAGTTAGCTTTTATTCAAAATTAAGAGTAAAGGGAAGGGGTGAATCTCGATTTCGGTTATGTTTATAAAATCTTGGATCTCCGCACACTGGTTAAAGTCTTTTTAAATCACATATGGGGAAATATTTGGCTAAGACCCGATTTAACACACGTAACCGTAGTCAATGACTATTAGAGAATCCACAAATACCTGACGGAACCGTACACCGTTATGAATAGCGTCATTTATGTAAATGAGTATATGTTCCTCAATTTTAAGGTTGCACGTGACGCGTTGTACTCCAACCCTAACATGAGTGTGGTGGTAACATGCTACAGGACTAAAACTAAACAGTATTTTCTAAAAATTGGAGGACCCCGTTTGGATTACGATACAGTTAAAGTTCTATTAACGGAATACCCCGGCAAATGAAATCCATCGACTGGATATATTTTAGGTGACCTCACTGACGATCTTCAGGATTATGGTCCGGGAAGATATATTGGCGCCTTTGTATCTGGTGACCCGAACAATTACGCGTACCGAGTTTATCATGGTAGCTATCCTGCCAAAACAAACTCTAGTTTGATGGATCACTCACTATAAATTACGACAACCAAAGCATAAGTTCATAAGTTAATTATCTAGGGAAAAATCATGGCGTTTATATTTTGATTAAATAAGAGGCCTATATCACTTTAACATAAATCATAAGTTGTAACGATTTAAATGTCTAAGGTAAGGGTGTTTATTAAATCCCTTAAAACAAATAAAAAATAAATGATTTTGTTTTTTATTTCCTTCAAACATCTAATATATTTTTTATAAAATTTTATAGCCGTCTAAAATTAGGTTTTAGTAATACCACAGGGACAATCAATATGTTTATTTGTATTATTTAATAAATTCACTAAAATATAATCTTACTAATCATCAATAAATTTAAGTATTGATTTATTATATTTAAATAGTTGATGATTTTAAAGTTTGAGTGCGAACACTAGTGGGTTCGTGACCTGAATTTTAAAAACCTATGACTTAGGATTCAATTAAATATTTTCAACAAATATTACATACCATACCGAATATGATACCACCCACATGGCCTTGGTCTGACGACACACAGGTCTATTGATCCGGGGTGTTTTGTAAAGTGTCCAATAGCTTGGTTGTGTTCGGGTGTTGGGGAAACGTGAATGCATTCGGTGGCTGCCAGAGGATTGTAGTGCTTGGATAGTGTCTTGGTTGTCTGACTGTTGTGTTGGACCTCTTAGGGAATATTTTCTGGAAAATGTACGCAGTCTGATACTGAAGGGGGGGGGGGGCAAGGTTATGGTGGTGATGAGTGGGAAGTGATGCGCCGTGAGAGTTTGCGTACGTAAGAGCACAGTGAGGGTGGCAATAGTGATGGAGGGTCACTGTCTACTGAAGATATGCTGCAATTCCGATGCTGCTGAGCTGGCCCGTTGCTAGTTTTGGGAGGAGGCCCAAAGAAAAGAATACTCTCGGTATTCTACCTTGAAGCATGTATAAATACCCCTTTGTGTATTCACATTTTTACATAAATAATGGGTATTTTAAAATAAGAGGACTAATCCTTGGTAGTTATATTACTATGATAATAATTAATAAATATCAATGTGACTCCAATATGCCCTTCTTAATTTTTGGTCTTCTTGTTAAAACCGTTGTTAGCCGTTGCAGACCACAAGACTTGACTTATTTGCTAAATATGATATTTCTCCAAAGCTGTCCCATATTGTGTATATTATATTTATCACCACGTCTTAATATCCGATAGGGCTATACGCTGATGTACCTATTATACTAATGTATTAGGGATGAGTAATCTTAAATTTAGAGGATGTACACTCGCCTTTTCGTGGAGGGATTTTGAATCAATACATATAAAAAGTGCACATACACATTAACAACCAATGTTTAATCCGTTTTCCTTTTTGTTAGACTTGGTCGTAATATATTTATAAAATATGATAATATCTTATCTTTTTATTACTTTAATTTGTTTAGAAGAATGCATGTATGTATATTTTCACAATCACCATTATTTACAAGTTTTCAAATATAAGTTTGTTACAAATTCATGACACTTTTGTGCGTTATACATCTTAGCTATTAATAGTATATTTTACTTTATCATTCATTATAAACCGTTCTCATGGAATCAAAACAAGTTCGAACTAAGATCTTCCCCTTTTCCTTTGTGCACACGTTACGCGTTAGACCATTCGGCCACTGAAGCAAGCAAGATTTTGTATAAATTAGGAATCCCTTCACTAAAGATTCAGAGCAGTGGCGATGTGGGCGAGGCGCCTTACAGTACAATCCTATTACTATTTTTGACAAAAAAAAAGTAAAATAATTTTACTTCTACATGTCCGTTATTTGTCATCTATGTATTCCCAGAAAACAAACAAATAGCTTCCCGAATTCCAATCACTAACAAAGATCATTTCTACAAACTTACTCTTAACATCATGAGTAGCTAGATCCAGGGAAAATATTAGGGTGGTTCCTCCCTCTCCCTCAACACTGTTGTGTCTGTAATTCGTGTGTTGCTGCAGAAACCCTTAGGTAGGATTTCTTTGTAACATCTGTCCGAGTTATTTGTAAGATAACTTTAGCGTCAAACAATTCTTATTAATACTTAGGGCCATAAGTTTTCTGTTGAAATGGTAAACAACCCCAGGATACCATTAATCTTACACCTTAGTTTAATTCAGTTGTTAGCGTATCTGTCCACTGAACAAATGCTTTCTTTAGAATGCCGGAAGGGTGAAGTAGGCGTTGTTTTCCACTCTCTCTGTTACGTAAATGCGTGTTTACTTCCTCTAAATTCCATCTTTCCAATTCCTTATCCATTAGTACTAAGCGTATTACATAAATTGGTAGAAAGCTGATGAGGTAAATATTAGCAATTAAAAAATGTCAACTTCTTATAATATGTGTCTAGATCACAGATAATTACGTACAATTTCCATTTTAGAAAGAGATTTTGATAATAGCAATAGGAGGTTTGGTGGTTTGCCTCCACCGCAAGTTATTTTTGGGTAAATTTACATAATTCGTTTACCACTTCCAACTCTGAAAAATTGATATACATTTCCCTTATTTAATCTAATTTATTCATCCTTACTTCCTTCCTGTTATAAATATTAGATATGTAGGGTCTGTAAGTATTTAAAATGGACTATATAAGCTTAACTAATATTCAGAGTAGGCTAGATATATCCACGCCATTGTATTCAATTTAAATAATATATTATAACTTCTTTCATTGTGTCGGGCATATTTAGGAAGGTTTTCCATTCTCCCTCAATGCAAATGTTTGTACACTTCCTCTAATTTCATCTTGAGACCTTTAGAATATTTTGATAATATAAATTGTTTTTGTTTGATATGTTTATTAAATTAAATTTGCTACCCTTATCTTACATTAATAGATTTAAAAAAAATCACCGGGCTCAAATCTGTTGATTAAGCAAGCCATTCATTGGAGACTCCATGAATAATCTACCTTTGAGGTAATGTTTTAATAACTCTAAAATTAAGTATTTATAGGCCCATGTTAATATTAAATGTTGTTACTGTTTGGTCGATGGGAATACGCCTCTAAAAAATTGTCAGCAATTAAAATACACACTCTATAATGGAAGAGAGTGCGTATCTAAAGTAAGGGATAGGCTATATAGACATGGTAAAATGTTGTAGACGAATCTGTAGAAAGGAGAAAAATTCAGAATTTTAGGAATATTTGAGCGTTTATGACTGTATATGGATGTTGAGACGATGGGTGATTGCAACGATAGGGGAGTGTGGAGAAAGTTAATGAGGATTGATAAGTACGGAGTTGTTTTTTTCAATTACTGTACATACACAGTTTCTTGTCTACCCAGTGAGGAAGCGGCGTGATTAGGTATGTATGTATGTTCCTGTGGTAGTCTACATCTAAAGTTCGTTCATGGTAGGAGTTTACCTCTTAAAGGCCTTTTTCCCTGTCAGAAATCTATTATATAGTAGGATATTGGTAGGAAAAAAGACCTTTCAGAGGTAAACTCCTACCGTGAATGAAGTAAGTTACTTGAAGTTGAACTCTGGAAAAAGAAGTAAAATACTAGGAGACACGCAACAGCATCTTTAGATATTTTTAAAGTGTTAAAGACAGTTAATTTGTATTTATAGACTAGAGACGGGTAAATGCATTCTCACTCTTTTTATAAGCTTGTATTTATTAGTCAATGCACATGATGATTACAGCCTCAAGCCGCATCCTAAGATGGATGTAAATCGTTATAATTTATTAATGTATTATAATATTTTCAGAACAATTTTTTGTACGAGAAATATATTTTTATACGTAGGTATCTTTTACGCCGTGATTTACTTTCTATTCAGATTATATGCATGTGTGATAATTATTATAATGGGTAAGGAATATTTTTTAGTAATCTCCGCACATTTTCTTTGAAAGAGAATGGGAAACCTTTTAGAGGAAAACCACTCTAAGAGCTCAAATTCCAATCACGCTGTTTTCAGCAGGTCAGTCTAACACGAGATTGACGCCTTAGATCATTTGATCACTGAATTTGTAATCTTAAATCTAATTAGACTTTACCTATTAACCTATGAACAATATGACTAAAGCTTAAGACTTGCATCTAAAGATGTGTGTCTGCCATATTATTTTATATAGTTTTTATAAAATAAACAAAAGTTTGTGATAGAGAAATGTAACTTTATAGGAACAAACCTTTTAACATATTTGTAGTTCAAAAAGTAATTATGTATATATATATATAAAAAATTTGTGTGTATGTGTTTCTTTTCTGATGTTGAAGGGAGGAGTGAATATGTTTTATATTTTATGATCAAAATATATATAATATAATGTATGGGATTTGCTTTGCTATATAATCACAAAAAGTCTCTTATGTATTTACCTAAAATATAATAATAATAATAATAATGCTAATAATAATGTGTCACCTCTGAAGGCTTATTTAGGATGTTTTTATCATTTATAGCCGGATGACGGCTATAGGCATATATTAAAATAAAATGTTTTTTCTGTGTTGTATACAAATAAAACACTAGTGATAAATTGCATGGATTATAACTTTTATAAATAAATTTTCATCTATAGTCGAAATTACATCTTAGTGAAGAAAATAAGAAGTACATTAAAAAAAATTTCCTCCGTCCTAAAAAAATATCTGTATATTTTAGCTTAAGGTCATTTGACAATAATTATTTAAAATATGAACATTAAAACAATTACTTCCAGTGATTAATATTATCAGTTGATTTTCCAAATATGCATTTATTTTCAAACAAGACACTCATCAATAATTATTATTGTGCAGTGCACTTCAGTTTCCCATCAAGATAATCTCTAATAACTCGGAAGGTGTGCTAAAACTAAGTGCATGTGAAGCCGTCCTTTGTAGGTAGGAAACATTCTAAATCCAGATGTTAGAACAAAATACACCCACAGCTGGAGTCTGAACATCAGCCTCCCGGATCTTCGTTGAGAAGATTTTTGTAGTGGAATAGTAAGAGGTCTCACTTTAAAGTTTATATTTATCCAGGATCTCGTGTAAATAACAATAAATGTTAAGAAAAGAATATCGAATTCTCATGTGATATTGAATACTTTGATTCATGAACCAAATCCACTGTAGCAATCAGTCACAACGCAAAATATATTACTTTTATTTACTTTGGTTTTTAACAATTTAGGGATTAACAGCCTCTCTACATAATAATACAGTTCCTAATCTAGTAGATATGTGAAAAAAGGAAACACTACTTGAATTTAAAGGTGGTTAAGAACTGTCATATTTCTACCATTAGTGCAATTTTAACATTTCACTTTGTATTTCAAATTGAAATACTATCTCCTATAGTTTCTCCTTGGATTCGAAGTATATATATAATAGTCCAATGGTGAGCAAGCCATAGTATGATTTTGGTAGGAAGAACAGTAGAAGTTAGTAACTAAAGTTACTAGAACAATTTTAATACATCCATACATCAGGTCATGTGCTCTGCAGCTATCATTTTTGATAGATATTACCAGTTACTATAAAATAACACAAATAATAAAATGAAATGTTATCAATGTTGGCTGCAAATTAACAGGTTCAAAATTTATCTACTGTTCTTCCAACCAAAATCAGGGTATAGACAGGAATTCACTTGACACTATATTCAATAGTACATAATTATAATTGAGAATAACTGTCATTCACAAGGTTTGAGAAGTCAGTCACGAAATAGAATATACTAACACATAACTAAAATATTGTTTAGGTACTTGATTGATTGCTTAAAAATGATTTCAAATTCAAATTCAATCAGTAAAGCTATCTAATAAATTAAAATAAAAATGGTCCGAGTGAGCTTTCTTTTGAAACCGATTACAAAAGTGAAAACCAGATATAAATATCATTTCTACTAGGTTCAAGGAACATCCCTGTTTTTGTGATTATTATTATTATTATTATTATTATTTATCACCACATCTTACTACCCGTTAAAGTAATGAGATTTAAGTACTAATTACGATAATGGATTAGGAATTAGGAAGGTTGAATTAGATGAACTGACAGCGCATTTGCGTGGAGGGAGAGTGGAAAGCCATTTAGGAAAAACCACCCCTAATTCACCCAACAGAGATTCGAACCTCGATCTCCCCGTCCTCAGCGGTCGAGCTCAACACGACTAGCACGTTAGCCAACTACGCCACCGAGGCGGGTAATCTCCTTGTTAAATTTAACTACAAGTAACATGCGCATTATACATCTAGCGTAATACAAACAACCTACAGAAGACAAATAGACAGACAGGAAAAATTCAAAATTATCAAGTTAAGAAACCTTTCTAGGCTCGTTAATAATATCAGATCTGACATATTATCTGAGTCGGAAACTTGTCTATCTATGGTACTAAAAGTCCCGGGTCCGATTCCAAACATGGCCGAAAATTTTGTCATTAGTTAAATGTGTGTTTACCCTTTCATAGTGATGAATCTACAACGGGGGACTGGCTGTTTTGTTTGTCCTAGTACTTAGTTGGTTTTTAAATAATACGACAAACCTAGCCAGCCGGTAGTGGTAAACATATGGTTTGGATAAAAAAAAAATTACCCTTAATGCAGTTTCGAAACATTAATGGATGTGAGGTAAAGATAAGAAAAAAGCCTTAGTGTTTAATGTGCCATTATTATAGATATTTGTTTTAAGTGGTTAAAAACCTATGATACATTTGTAGATAAATTTGCTTAATAACAAAAATTTTGCTATTATATAACCATCGTATTTTTCTACGTATGATTTTAGTAAAGTCCTCCTTCCCTCACTTAACGTAGAGTACCAGTGGTTGAGAATATTGTAAACATGTGCTCTTATAAGATAATGAATGGAGGAACAACCAACAAATGTAGTCGTATTCCATGGAAAACTAGTATTATGTGTTTCTACCTCATACTTGGTAAGTACTCTACATCCATGGTCGTATAGAAATATTCAAAAGAATAAAATTAAACATAATAAAATTAATGTCATTGTTTCTATAGCTCGTTTTGGCGTGGTTTTAACTTTTATTATTTTTACATGTTCAGTATTTAAGTCCTTGAACCCTATTATCTATATAGAGGATAAATTCTGTAGCTATAGAGGTTCTCTAATATATATATTAAAAAACTAATGAATTGATTAAGATTAGTTTTTTTAAACTGTGTAGATTATTTACAGTAAAGATTTAAGCTCTTAATCAATAAGTTATGTATCAAAAGGCGCGATAAACGGTGACAACGAGAGGTGAGACTTATTTCAAGAAGTAAATAAAAAAATATAGTTTTTCAGATATTCTATTTTAAATCACTCTAAATTTAACTCTGAGTATCTATTAAGTACTACTTAATGTACTTCTATTGGTTTCTATTTAATTTTAACACCAATAGCAAACATTAACTTTAAATACCAAGAGTTAATTTTAATATTAACGATTAATATACAAAATAGATACATTTTCGCGAACAACGTAATAACACTTAATACCAATAACCACTATATAATATAAAATTTTGACTAATAACAGAATAACACAGAAGGAATTAGATATGATTTGGAAAGTTAATTAAAGGCTTGGGCAGCTTCACTTCAACCCAGAAAAGTTCCAAGACAAATATAAAATACAATAAAAATATTAGTTATGATCCACAGGAGACAATAATCCATGGTTGTCAGGAAAATCTTATAAGTCAATAATTTGCTAAAATTACTTGAGTGTGTCATTTAATCAAAAAACATATTTCTAAGTGCAGCCAAAAAGGAATAAGTCAAATAATCGATTCACGCTCAACATCTATTACTATTAGTAATATCCTTTAAAAATAAAATATTTGCTCAGGCAAAAATAAATATTCCATATACTACCATTTGCCTGATTTTAAGAAATTATATTTAGAGC
Source organism: Timema douglasi (assembly GCA_901482245.1). Lineage (NCBI taxonomy): Eukaryota > Metazoa > Arthropoda > Insecta > Phasmatodea > Timematidae > Timema > Timema douglasi. Next base: position 42,192 of record CABEEJ010002896.1, read on the forward strand.
TTACAGCATAAAATAAGTTGTCTTGTTCCCTTTTCCTTGAAAACAATGTTTGTTTGTTTATATGGTTTTATTATTTCTTATTGACATTGTAATTAATATTCTTGCAGAAAATTTATATCCCTTTATTTAATCATTAGACACGTTATGGAACGCTTGAATAGTCAATAAACATTTGTTTTTCATATTGCCAACCTAACAGTTTAGTATGGTGGTTAAGATCGTGACTAGTTGTTTAATGTGATTTTTTAAATAATATTTAAATATACCATGATGGGAACAGGGGAAAAACAATGAATGTTGAAAAAATTAAATCATGTGAACGTGGTGCCATCTCTTGAGGAATGATTGAAACAACTGTTTTATGTGTCAGAGTAAAAACAATGATTATTTACCCTTAAAATGGTTGATAAGGAACAGTATACAGGGGAAATACAATGAATGTCGACGCGATTATATGTGGAATCAATGAATGTCAACGTGGTTTGATTTAATATAATTTAATATTAATGGTATTTAATACAAGATAAAAATTAAGTATATATTTGAAAAAGTTATTTTTGCTTTTAGAAGTGGTGATAAAAATGTATATTTATTGATTTTTTTTTTCCTTTGCATTTGTCTCATTCCTTAGTTTCTAGGTCAGAATTTTTGCTTTAATATAGTATTGTAGGCACTGTCAATCCTGAATTTGTGACTGATTGTACAATAATGTTCTTGTGATTGTGATCTCTATAATCTTTGCTGTTTATACTTTTAATTATGAGTGAAATGGACAAAATTGTTAATTTTTTAAGATAACCTGAAATAAGAAACCATGGATGTATCCGAATAATCTATTTATGCGATGTAGCCTTGATACTTATGCCTGAGAGTTGCATTGGAAATAAACTGATCAAGTGTAGATCTGTCCGAACATTCACGTAGGATGCCGATGCATCCCTCTTCACGTCCTTGTATCCAAGGATGGAAGCCATACGTCGTATATACGTCCTAGTACAGCCTTGGTGCGTAGTTTGACCGGCAACTGTTCTATTTTTATCTTATTGGATTGACAATTGTCAATAATAAAGAAAATGGTTGGTTCCATTCATGATATTAATTCTGAGTTTCAATCATTGCCATTAATAGTAAATTGTAAATTGATGATTTGAAAAATTTAAATAATCATTCTACATCTAGGATTTAATATTGTCAAAAGTATCAAATTTTTTCTCGGCGGGATGTTGTAATAAAAATATTCACTAAGTGAAATAAACCAAGTGTTGAGACAAAAAAAAAAAAGGAAAAATATAATTAAAAAAAAAATCCTTGGTGTCCTCTGGGGGGATTGAGACTTGGCAAATAACTTTTTTCATCAGATTGCACTTTGAAAGTTCCCTCCCCTTTCTACACTCACCGACCAGATGCTGCGGATCTCCACGGCTCGTCCAGGCTAGAGTCTCGTGAGGTGAGCCACAGGACCTCCGCTGCCAATAGGTGTAGGGAAAGAGGTTGTTTGCTGTGGTTTTTTTTTTCAAGGGAGGGAGCATAAGTATAATTATGCATATAACAAGAAAAAAATTGCACATAAATATCTGGGTTAACCTTTTGTAAGTTGAAACCTAAACTGTTAATATGATAAAAAATATAACTTAGTACCCTACCTACCAGACGTCATGGTACGTTATAACACTAATGCACATAAGCAATATTGGACATAAAAAACAAATAAAAAATAGTATTCTTGGCTTTGGTGAAAAAATAATGATAAACCATTAACAATCAGACAACAACAAGAAAATTGAGTAAAAAAAGGCAGAAAGAGAAAAAATACTGGGGCCCTGCACGGTCCGGAGCTCGCGACCACTGATCCAGTCCAAGTATAGTTATTCACTCGTTTGGTGTAGTGGGAAGAATCTCAGAGTACTCGGACAGTCCTGGTTTTTTGTAAACTCTGTAAAATACGGTGTAGCCGTCCCGGAAGGCCGCGAACGCTTCTTCACAAAGACTAGCTGTCCCTTATTCCCCTAGGCCACGATTTATCGTCCGTCCAGCGAAAATTGCCACTTAAAATTCATTTTTGCTCTGGAGCACAAATTCAAAAACACCATCTTCCTTAGCAACTTATGGCACCCACCCCTCTCTTCTCACGCCTTTTCCACTTCCTGGTATTATTTTAGCGGGCTTTGGTAAGGCCCCTCCAGTATCATAAGATAAGATTTTGAAAAAAAAACAAGGTGAGTGATATAAGGGAAATTTGCAAGAAAAATCAATTAATCAGGTCCGGGAAAAACGACAGAAATAAAATGGGTTTGATGAAGTAGAGATACAGAAAAGTAAATAATGTCAAAAGGTGAGAGTTAGGCCAAAACATCAAATTTCCAGGTCGGGCTGGATTCCATCAACCCAAACCATATAGCCATTATGCTCACTTCCCCCTCCCCCCCTTACGTACGAAAGGGTTTGTCGCTTGTTGACGAAGAGGGTCTTGCGGGGTGGGGTAGTCATCCACACAAGTTGGAGTGTCGGGCATGCGCGTTGGCTTCACTTCTTCTCGGTCTGCGCAAGCGCAGTGAGGACCTGCCCAGGTATTTGAGCCTGTCATCTGCAAAACATCACTGGCGTCCTCTTTTGCCACGTGAAAATATTAGATTGTAACTAATCCTCCAGGTAAGTATGTGTTCAGCTAAGTTTATAATATAGTTAAAGAATGTTCGAAATGGCGTTATGGACCGTGCAGAGCTAACAAATAAATATTACAAGAGATATTAAAAAGGGAATATTGAATTTTAACAAAGGGTCTAAAATAAATGAATTCTTAATTGTCCGCCAGAAGCGGTAAATGCCCTCTTCACAACAAAATAAATCAGGCCTACCAAGAGAAATCAATTATACTAATAAAACAAATAATATTATACAAAGGTTAAATGAACTTTGTTACAATGTACAGTAAACAAACGTTGCAAAGAATAATATCAAATGAAATGGTGCAAATTTTACGACAAACAAATTAAAATACCGGAATCGTTTTCTTTAGGGAGAATATATAGCCTTAGTTTTACTGTAGACCCATGGATGTAATAAAGTCGTTGGTGTTCGAAAGGTTTTATGCAGTCTTCGTTTGAGAAGTGCGCAGCGTGTGTGAATTCATCAAGACTGCATCTCACGGATACTTGGGCAATTCGGATACATTCTACTTTTCACCTTGCGAGAATACCAAACTTAAATTTTTTTCCACATTATTTAGATAAAATTAATAATACGCGTAAAAAAAGACTTAAATATATAGCTAAAAAGAACATTACTAATCCTAAACAAACTTTAAAACTATAAGTAATTAGATAATAAAAAAAGTATCCTGTTGTATTATCATCAGCTTGAGATTCGTATGGACACCTACTATTTAAAAATGATATATTTGTAGAGCCTATTTCTCAGAAATTATACATAGTAACAACATGCTGTTTTTTGTATAATATTAAAGTTGTACATTTAAAGTGAACTATATTAATAGAAAAGTTACAAGTTAATATTTAATTTCTTACAATAAGACGTAATTTCAATTAAGATATAATCAAATAAAATACGATATACAAGAAAATAGTTTTGAAGACATCATATTATTATAGATAATATATAATGTTCTATCATACACGAATAATATTTATAATACAATAATGTTTACGAAATTTTATCTATTCAAATTAAATCATTTCTAAACTGTTGAAAAAGTTCAGTAGCTTCCTGGTAGATATTTCTGTCTTTAGAAGTGAAAGGACCAGTGATGCCTGCGCTTGGGTGTGGTCTAACACACTAACAAAAAACAGGTACATTTCTAGGCAATACTAAAACCTCTATGAATATTAAATTTATTTTGTTTTAGTAACACTTAGAAACGTTGTTGATTAAAAAAAAGATTGTTGTTTGTTTGTTTTTTATAAGAAAAAGTATATTTTGTGTTATCAAGAACTGGCTATTGTGAATAAATCAGACTATTTTATTGGAGTGTGTACTGTTGTGGAAAATATTGTTGGTGAGAATAAATATTTTAGAATTATTGTTGTGGTGTGAACCAATAGAGTTGTAAAATGTTATTATCCATTATACCCGTTAGTGGCGAGTTCGGGTACCCAGAGGGCCGATGCAAAGTCCGGGTTGTTTCTGCACTGGCGCCAGCCGGGCAGGCATATAAATAGTGTCTATAGACAGGTATGGGGACTTATTTGAAGGTTTGAGGGAAGAGTGAGGAAGAAAGAAACATTACAGAAGCACCTTTCCCTCTTATCCCCCAACACTTTATGGCATTTACTAACTTTCTATATATTTTTTCTGTAAACCCCACTACTCCCCCTTCCATCTACCTATTTATAACGTGTTCAGGTAAAACCCTTGATTTTACACTAATTGTCTGTCACCTCCAAACCAAAGCTATTGAAAATGTTCCCTGTGATGTATTTGTATGGTCTGTGTTAAAAGTTTTTTTTATAGAGTAGACTTGATTGTGTTTACCTTATAAACAATTTGCATTAACAGTGTTTGCTTGATAAGATACAAACTATTTGTATAACATTGGTTTATTAATAAGAAAGATTTGAAAAATATGTTTCTAAATACATGTATTCATATTTTTTTAGACGAACAAGACCTTTTCCCACTTAAAGCAGAATTAATTTTGAAGATATTAAGATTCACTGGCGCATACAGGAATTTACTTATGTCAGGGTGTGCATGTGTGTCATAGCTATGATCTCTATACCCTGAAAATATTCATTAAATTATTGTAGTTTCAGTAATCTTTTTTAAAAAAAATTACACACTCACATGTATATACATGTTCTTAAAAAAATTTGTTCTGAAATGATGGATCTTGTTTACACATTAATATGAGTAGAATGATTTTAATGATGTTTTATTACCTCTTAGATGTGGTGATACTTCGGTAAACTTCAATACAATAATAATAATAATAATAATATTAGCACCGCGTCTTACTACCCATTCGGGTTATATTCACTTACGCTAATGTGTAATGGTAGGGTGATTATGAGATGAAATGGATGACCTAGAGTTTAACGTGGAATCCGAAACACGGCGGAGACCTGGCATTCCCCACATTCACAAGATGTCTTGTCATAGGTGAAGAAAGGGTTTGGTAATCAGATAAATCTGTGCCGGGACAGAGGATCGAACCCCTGCCACCAGCACAGAAGTCTGACACCTTACCCCTAGACCACCAGGTCACCGAATATAATAATAATAATAATAATAATAATAATAATATATGCGTCTTTGAAAATGTAGGCCCACATACCTACTCACATAAAGGTAAAATAAATTTTGTAATTTGTAATAAAATATAACTGGTAAAGTGCAACACAAAGTCATTTTCTTGATTTTATCTTGAAATTGACCTCTACAAAAAAAGTTGTTTAGATTTGTGACGTGAATTAATAGATCTATATATTGTTGTAGAAACATTTAATCAAAAATCATAAATTAAATAATATACACTATTACTTACTCTGTGCAGAGGTTGCTTAAGGGCCGTGTGAACTGCGTGGCCGCCCGGGGCGCCAGCATGATGGGGCAAAAAACAGAGCTAGACATGACCTAGAGATTCAGCCATATCGACAGTATGGAAAATGTGTATTACTTTGATTAACAAAAATTTCTCTCCATGCCACATTTAAAAAACTTTTGTTTTGTTTTATATAAGATGGTTGTATACTTTTAATCTAACCATACATGAATGGTCAAAAGGCACACAATATGCTATATATATGTCATGAAAGTGTTGTGGGAAGGGGAGGAAATGAAATAGCATCTTGTGTGTACAAAACATACTTGAACATGTCACACATAGTGTAGAGAAGATAACCTATTACCTAGATACATGTGGTGGACAAAATAAGAATAATATGTTTGCTACCGTGTTTCAGCTTGCTCAAACAAACCACACAACTTTGAAACCCATCAATCACAAGTTTCTTTCTAGTAGGTATACACGTATGAAATGCGATACCAACATTACAGCTATTGAATTCAAACAGAAACACAGCAACTTATTAGTATACAATACTCATGATTGTTATCAACTGATCCAAAATCTAGTGAAAGTAAACTGATTCCATGTTAATGAAAGGAGAGAGAATCATTTATCTACTTTGGCCTGCTTCTGAAAGGACACATTTTTCAAGTACGAAAATTGGATTAGGATGGTTCGCATTTTTTGGAGGCCTATGAAGTGGCTCTGCTATGATAAAACTGGCAAGTTAGGTTTCAAAACAATTCTGAGTAATGAAGAGCCTTTCAAAAAGACAGTACAGCTAGATCTAGCTTCCAAAAGATCACACCCTATGAGCAACTAGGAGAAAAATGATCTTCTATTCGTGCTTTCACTGATTACACAGCTGTTTCGTAAATTTTTGTATTGATTTACATGTACAAGAAAACTTGAAGGATATAGATCCTGACAATAACATGTCTGCTTTATCTGATATGGAAGATGAAATACCTTTGTTGAGGATACTGGCAACTGTCTTTACCATTGGATTAATACATTTTAAAATATGAATCTTAAAAGGTGGTTATTTTACTTAGAGTCAAATTTTCAGCATTTAATTAAGGGATGCACATCCTAAGGTTATCGCATTGCTAATACATTTCTTTTTTAATAAATTAAGAAAAATATAATGGGAAATTATTGATTATTGATTATAAAATGAAAGAGATAGAGTATGTTATTACAAGGAGCGGATCCAGGACGGAGCATAAGGAATGCGTGCCCCCCATTAATAAATTAAACCCATTAAATCAATGTTAAATTCACTACTAGTTTTACTGTCACATAACACTATCTCATTAATCAGATTTCATGTTTTAAATTGTTATTGGTAATATTATTAATCGATTAATATACGATAATTATTATAAATACTTAAGACAATCACAATGAGTATTAAAGTAGTGAAAATATGGATGAATGAAACTACCCAAATCTAAATTGAGCGCCTCTCACCTTGTTGCACAACATTGTTTAGGATTAAATTTATGTTATCATTTTTACTTTATCGCTATCTTACAGGTAGAGAAAGTAATGTGATCTTAAAAACATCGAACTAGAGATGTTGATGAATCTCGACGTTTCATGACCCCTCGAAACTGAAAAAGATTCTTTTGAAATTCTGTCTGTCTGTTTGTACCTCCAACTAGTGCCTAAACTATTTTACCGATCGGGCTCAAACTTGGTATCTAGAGTTTTCATAGGGCTGCCCCAAGAGTTTTTTTTTTGATTTGGATATATAACCTTAAAATTAGGGGTAGTTTACTTAAGGGCAAAAAGATAATGAGACAATTTTCTCAATTTTGGCTCTAAATATTTTGATTAAATTTAATTTTAAAACATTTATAAATATTTTAAACAAAATGGCTACTTTCGTTATTTCGGGATAAAAATGTTTAAGTGCTTAGGTTTGATACGTAAATTCTCACTAAAGAGCACATTCCTTAAGGTTCGAATGACGGTTGACACTCTTTAGACCTATTACATTTGGAATTTAATTTTGTGAGATCAATAAGGGGTTTTGATATTTTAGCGTATTTTTCTATATATCGTCTATAAAAGCCTGATAACCCTAAAAATTATGTTATGTCCTTTAAGCTACGTGGTGTTGGATAGTTACGTATCTTCATTGGGCTCGGTTTGATTCCCCGATCTGAAATCAGTTGATCTAGATATTCTACCTACTTTACTACAAACTTACATTTTTTGGTTGTATTTTGAGATTAAATCTTTTTAAAATGTCTAAAACTCTCTCCAAGCGGTCTACATGTTCATCTATAATTGTAGTAAAAATTATGACGTCATCAATGTAAACTAGACATTCTACGTCCTTCAATCTCGATAGTACACCATCCATTAAAGGTTGATAATAAACTGGAGCGTTGGTTAGACCAAACGCTAAACGTTTATATTGCAAGTGTCTGGTTGTTGTATAAAATTCAGTTTTTTCTGACTGCTGGTTTTTTCTATTTTTGCCAAAACCCACTTCTCATATAAATAACACTAAACGAGCGACAGTTTCCCAATCAATCCAACAATTATGTGATAAGGCACAAATGGTAGGCATCCCTTCGCATAACAGAATTTAGTCCTCTAAAATCTGATTAAAAGAGATATTTTATTATTTCATCCAGTACAGTTCTTCTTACTAAATTACACGGAGCTGACCAAGTAGAGTCTGATTGATCCACTACCCTCTTAGCTAACATACCCTCTACAATTTCTTTAATTATTTCCTTCTAAGCCTGTGGTACTTTATACGGTCTTTTATTTATTGGCTTAGCATCCCCAGTGTCAATATGGTGATTTACCTTATGAGTACATCCTGCTTCAAGGTTAAAAAACAAATCTTTGTATTTTGTTAGGACATTTTATATTTTAATTTTCTCGAAATTTTCAATTGTCTAGTTTCTCTCCAAGCATATTTTAAATTATATTTCTTTATAAAAGCATTCTTGCTTCAATTCTTGTAAAGTCTGTGTAGGTAATAACGCCTTAACATTTTTTTCTGTGGCTCTTAGTGGATCTACTTCAAAGGGCATTACTACACCTAACAATATATTTTTCTCTAGCTCAATGTTCTCCTGAGTAACATCCAAAATTTTCAAAACTATTCTTCTATTTGGTTGTATTTTCGCAACTCCTCACGCAACTAATCCTTTGTGTTTATTAATTTATTCTGGCTCAAAAAATACTTCCTGTGTAACTTGTGTGTGGTGTTTTCCTATATTTCCTTGTATTATTGTTTGAGTATACCTTGGTAAAATTGTTTTCTGACTATTAAAGATGTCCCATTGCTGAGGGCCTTCCGGATTGTGGACTCCCCCAATGGCTAGTTCCTTCCGCTTTGACATCATATCTCTTGTCTGGGTGATCAGTTCATCAGGCTGTGTTATCATCTACAGATCTGATTGGTATTGTCCTTTCACAGGACACTGCTTAGTGTAGTCAATTTATGGGTTTTCAAATCTATTTTTGCTCCTCTTCTTTAAAAAAAATTGAGTCCCTAAACACCTACATAAGGAATGTCAATCCTTGCAACACTAAAATAATTTTGAAAATGTTATTTCCGATAGAAAATTTGACTTTATGAACACACAGTATTTTTACACCTCTATCACTCATATTTTATTTCTCCAGCGGTGTTGAAATAACCTGGGGTTCTTTTACAGAAAGGTTGGTGCCTGTGTCCACTAAAAAAATATATATGTTTCTGCCCATTAATGGATACACCTGGGATGATTTAATATCTTGGCCCTCACATACGATGGTTAATTTGTGTTTATCTAATATTTTAGGTTCGCTGCAAGGGTGCCCAACAAACCTCTGGAGTTTGGGTGATTATGCCCTTTTCCCTCCCTCTTTTCCTGCACTGATACACATAATGACCTTTTCTTTAGAAACCAAAACAAACAGCAACTTTTTGAAAGTTTGGAGAGCTACAGGCTTCTTTTTTCCATTTTATTAACTTGGAATTGTTTTTATCGGAACGTACCGTGATTTGTCCAGACCTGACATTGTGCCAGGAATCACGTGCTCCATGGCCCTTCTTACTATAGATTTGACAGTCCATGGTGCCACTGACCCAGAAAACTTACTGCCCTTCCGCATGCGATTGGTATGTTCCAGTTCCTCTGGATGTCTGGTGGATATTTGAAGCTTAGTCCGTCATGCTGATGGTCTCTGTATTTTGTATTGCCTCCTCCAAGTTTGCAGGCAAACAGTAACGAACCTGTGTCCCAGCATTACTCGCCAAACCAGACACAAAAGCAGCAAATAATCTACGCTGCCACTTCTTCGATAATCACTGATTGTTTATTTGGATATTTGACCAGTCTAATTGTTTTGTTACAAAGCCATTTAGCTTCTGTCAGCAAATTCCTGAATGCTTTCAATTATGTTTTGAACCACGTATTGTAATTTCGAATAACAAAATTTATCTGGAAGATTTTCAGAAAATCTTTCAATAAATTTAGCTTTGAACCTTAAGTAATCCACTTCAGACTGTAGTTATATATTTTAACTTAAGAAATAACTAGTTTGTCTTGCTAGTTTTAAAGAAATTATCAAAATTTTATCTTCAGCAGTCCAATTACCTAGTTGGCAGATTTTTCAATTTAATTAAAAAATTCTATAATTGAAATGCTACTTGAATCACCTACCCAATATTTGATTAAATTACTTAATTTTAGATTTTTAAGAGTGTCATTCTGTACTTTAGTAGTTGCTATTGGAGTAAGCCTTTTAGTTTCTTCCCTTAATGTATCAATTTGTTTTTACATTACGTCAAGCGTTTTCAGAAACTCTACTTCTTTATATAAGGTCATTTTTATTTAGCCTAAAAATATTTCAATAGATTTTCATCTAATTTATTAATAAATTTAATCATTAGATTTATAATTATTACTTTTGCATATTGTTTATATTGTACTATACAAACAAAACAAACTTTACCAATTATATTTAAGTTAAAAATAAGATAAATCAATATCTAGATCCATTTATTGTGTATCTCCATGTCTCTCTCTGTGTGCGTTACATTTGGTATTGTAAATATTATCCGAAGCTGATTCATATTTGAATTTCATGTCTTCACGAGACACTGTATAGATCTGAGTACAACACGGTTCCATTCTCTCACGTAGGAGTTTTGTGTGGTCTCCGCCTTGGATGAATCTCTTGATCTGGAGGTAAAAATGGAATAGGATTACTAAATGAAAATATTTTTAATCTCATCATAATCACTACTATTTAACGATATGGGAGATAAAGGCATCCGGTGACCTTACTTTGTACTTCATGGATTTTGTATGTTCCCATGAAAATCGTCTGGAACTAGATAATCTGTTTTTTTAAGGTGGTCTGAGCTAACTAGAACCATTCTCCAACGTGATACCTAGTTGGTTATGCTGTCCTGTCTTGTTGCTTAACATGTTACAAAAAGAATCATGGCTATTAATCCACACCTTCTTCCACAGCTCTTAAAAATTATCTGCCACATCCAATAAAAAGTTATTTGACAATCCTCAGATAACTTAGCCCTGGTAAACAGCGTAATCATCTTCTTTCCATAGATCACTTAATAGGGTGACACCTTGACACACAAGAATGTACTTGGGTGCTTTATACAGTCATTATGAAAGTTTATTATATGTTCCAATTTTCCTAACTCACAATGACAAAATGCGACAGCATTCTTCTAATTGTTTGATGTACTCCCTTTGATCTACCTTTACAATGCATGTGTCCTGGAATATTGTTTAACTTAGCCACGTTTAACAAATTAATAACTACGTCATCGGATATGATATTCAGAAACATGGTCTAGAACGGGTAGACTGTATTTATTCCCATCTAACGTCTTAGGCAGGGGACCAACAGTATCTAATCCACCACTTTAAGAGTGTTGGATTACTTCCGGTAGCTTTACTAGTCCTTCCATGTCCTCTTCTTCAGCTGTCATAAATAGCTACTTAGTCATCCATATCTTGTCATCTCAAAGGCCACTAATATGATTTTGGAATCCTCAAGTTGTTGGATCGTCTCCCAGTGCGTGCTGCTTACATATAATCGTCACGCAGAATATTTTCTATTTCACCCCCTAGATACAACTATTCTTAAATCTTGCTTGATTTCTCTGTATAACATTTCATTCACATCAGTATTGATCACTTGTTAAACAATGGGTGTTACTGGTAGGTTACTTCGTTTATGAAGAGTATCATGATATTTTCTCAAAACTTACTCGTTTCTTCCTCTGTTCAGTGGTAAGGTGATTTAATTTCAAGATTAAATCAATTTTTTTAAAATGGTTCCTTGATACACGCTTTTACATTTCTTCTGATTTCGAAGCTACGGATGTGGTTAAGACCCAATATAAAAAAAGTCTTCTCACTAAAGGGTTCTCTTAGTACTAAATAATAAAAACGTATAAATAACAAGGATGATAAACAAACAGAAAATTGCGGCCCAACATATTGGGACTCCATGTATACACGGAAATACACAGTGGCAAAAAAATGACGTTCGAAAAAATCGCCAACCTAAAAGCAATACAATCTCAGCTTACAAACGAATACAAACATCAAAACTATCCTATATACAGCATAACAACTCAAAAAGTGAATTAGTAAATGGCACGCCTTAATCACTTCTTGTTTTAACGTCCCTTGTCTGGTACAAACTTGTACAATCATAATAATGCCATTATTCATAGGATGCATGATCTCAATTCTTCCTGGGATCCATTTAATAATAGGATTATTGTCATCCTAGATCAAAATGAATTGTCTGTCTTCTAAAGCTATCGTCTTCATTGTCCTATTGGGTCACTGTTGAAACGAATGGAGGTACTCTTTGGACCAGCTATCCCAAAAATACTGGTAAAGTTAATGTATTAGCTGACAACTGTTTATCGGTTTATGTGCACCTCTGTCAGAATAGCCAGAGGTGTATTAGTGAGTGGGCACCCAATTATAAAGTGACCTAGATTTTTGCCATTGAGATAATTAAGATCTGTTGAAAGCAAATAGAGAAGCTTGGCGATAATCTGCATATACTTGGGCATCTCGGCCTTATGGTGAGACTTGAGAAATCATTAGACCTCAGTTAAATTAAATTTGTACCATGTTCACATTATAAATCGGAACACATAATTATTTGTGATTTTAAATCATAGGAATGTGCCCAAAAGGGCTATCCGTCTAAGGACCAACATAATGTAAAAATGTATTGTCGCTTTTGTCATACACACAAATAAACACAAGTAGGCCTTGTAATTTTTGCGTTTCTAGTAGGAGATATCTTGAATAGCAATGGCAATGGGGAACCATAATCAATTTGACTTTATAAATAGACTTGCTCTATGTGCTCTTACCAAGGGATCTGAAAAACCTGTAGTTGCGCTTGGACAGTGATACTGATATATTGTGCTATTATAAGCGGATCCATAGCTCTAGGACGGATTTCGAGCGACGTCAAGCAGTAAAACTCGACTGAGGCTAGTGCCTTACCTGATTGAACGGTGAATTTGTTAACTTTACCTACAGATCTAGGAGGTCATCGATTGATAAACGGTGAGCATTCTACAATTGAACCAAACATTGACAAACTATACCTTTGAGACTGGCTACAAACTACTAACTAACTAAATAACAAAAATACAGTAAACCGTTGTCGGCCCTCTTCAGGGCCAACAACAATCAAAATGGACAAACTCACAGAAAATTAACGAATACACCAGAAGAGGCATTTGACTCAGGACTGGTCCAGGGATATTGACGAGGATATTGACGTAGAGGAATTAGATGAAGAAACGGGTGACAACGAATTCGTTTCAGCAACGGTTGTAAAGAGCTAACTATTATTTAAATCTGTAAAGGACAAACCTCCTAAGGCAGTCAAAGTTAATAACCAATTCGATACACTCTCAGACCACGAAGAACCCATGGAAACGTTAGACGTAACGAATGCAAGCCCTAGGGTGAAAACTGCAACGCAAAATTCTAAGACTAAAATACCACCAATTGTCATTGCAGGGACAGCGAACTATACAAAAATTGTCAAGACAATGAGAACAGATATGGCAGGGACCTTCAAGATATTTTATATCAAAGATGGTCTGAAAATACACACGACAACTCTATAGTACTTTAAGGGTCTAAAAGCCCTTCTCAAAAATCAGGACAGAAATACCACACCTATACATTGCCAAGAGACAAACCCCTTAAAATTGTGATTAAGGGACTACCAACCAACATGCCGGTAGAAGACATCAAGGAGGAGATACTAGTACTAGGTTACACAGCAATAGACGTGCGACAATTTACTTCAAGGACACAGTCAGAAAACAACTCGCAGGACAGTATAAAACTACTCCCAATCTTCGTCTGTTCTCTAACGAGAACAGACAAGAACTTCAAAATAGTCCAAGAGACTTCCCTCAATAATACAAGAGTTAAAATAGAACACTATGTTCAGACACAAAATCACAGGTGTCAGAAGCTAGGACATTCAAAGAACAACTGCTCCAACAATCCGAGATGCGTCAAATGCCTGATGCCACATTTGACCTCGGATTGTCAGAAAAAAGACAACACAACAACAGCACACTGTGTCAACTGTGGAGGAAAACATACTGCCAACTACTCCAAATGCCCGGAATACTTGAAAATGGTTTAAAAGAAAATTGAACAAAGACAACAAAAACAATAGAAATTATTTACTTCAAAGCAAACGAAGACTACATCGGGGATCTTCTTCCCTCCACTACCCCACAAATCAGTAACAACTATCAATCCAAACTCAACACTAAGATCGTACAGAGATACCCTAATGAACGGACGGATAACCTCACATCAGTCAAGAGAACAGGAACAATCCACTTCATCCAATCCATCCACCCCATTTGACTTCAAAGAAATAATATCCTTTTTTTAAAGAATTTAACATATGTGGACTAATCAAGCATTTCAAACTTTACCTAGCCAAAGTCAGACAGGCAGAGGACCAAACAACAAAACTTATGATTCTAGTCGAAGCAGCCACTGACTTCTATTTTAATGACAATGATGAATAAAAACCAAACTAAAATAACGAAACAGCTTAGGATCATTATTTGGAACGCCAATGGACTATTACAACAGAAGCATGAACTTGAAGACCTGCTAAGCACATATGGGATCGACCTGGCTCTAATATGTGAAACACACCTAAAGGCAGAAAAACGACTAAACAATACAGGCTACAGTATATATCGTACAGACAGAGAACACGGAAGGGGAGGTGGGACTGCTACCCTAGTCAAAGATTTTCCACCACACAACAGGTCAAACATTATTGATTCAGAAAACCTAGAAGCTACAATTGTAACAGTCAATTTCAAAAACGGCCATATCAACTTTGTGGCCGCCTACAACCCTCCAACCAAGATGCTTCTCAAAACTGACCTTGACAACGTAACGACAGATAACCACTTCCTAATAGGGGGAGACCTTAACAGCAAAAATACTCTATGGAACAGCCGGACGACCAACAGAAATGGACGAATATTAAAGGAACATGCAACAGAGACAGATTACAACGTAGTAGCTCCGGAATCATCGATTTTCTATCCTGGAAATCACCTTCACAGACCAGACGTTCTAGACATAATATTGACTAACTTGAAAATAACAACCGAATCCTTAACAGTACTTCAAGAACTTGACTCTGACCACAACCCTGTGCTCTGTGAATGGGACATCGACACTGAACATCAAACCCACTGGTACAAACCAAATACAAAGACAACGGACTGGACGAAATTCAAATCCGACCTTCAAGAAACCATTCCAAGAAACTTAAAAAATTGAAACTGAAGAAGACATAGACGCGGCCATAGACATACTCCAGATGACAATTCAAGAAACCTATAAGATGCATACCATGACCTTCCGGAAACAACAAAACATAAGAATGGACCAGCCCAAACTTAACTTCCTGATAGCCCAAAAAAGGGAAGCACGCAGGGACCGGCAGAGGTTATGAACTCCTCAAGAAAGAACTAAGTACAACCGACTCAAAGCACAGGTGAAAAGGACTGTCAATAACTTCAGAAGAACCAAATGGAATAATTTTGTTACTGACACTGCAACTAGCTTACAGAACACATGGAAATTAACAAATTTTTTAAAAGGGACTGCAAAAAAAGCGGGCACTCCAGCCATAAATGGGCAACAAGGGATGCCCTATACCAGCATAGACAAGGCCAACGCAATAGCGGCAACTTTAGAGCAACAACTTCAACCTAACTTAGTGCAGGAAGTAGAATTCAACAGAAACGTCATCAGAAGGGTAAACACCTACATGGACAGACCAATAACTGAAACGCCAGCCCCAATCACTGAAGATAAACTCCAAGACACTATCAATGCTCTCCGATCAAATAAGGCTCCAGGAATAGACGGTTTCAAAAACGAGACGTTAAAAAACTTACCATACAACGCAATAGCTCTACTTACACAAATACTAAACGCGATCCTTAAACTAGTTTACTTCCCAAAATCTTGGAAAAAGGCCAAAGTAATAAGCATACCAAAACCAGGTAAAAATAGCATATTCCCACAGAACAGACGAACACTAAGCCTACTCAACACAACTGGCAAACTTTTTGAAGCTCTGATACTAAAAAGACTAAAACAACATACAGAAACAAACAAAACAATCCCCGATCTGCAATTTGGCTTTAAAAAACATCACTCTACAATTCATCCGGTACTCAACTTCATTGAGGATGCCACTGAAAGCTTCAACAGAAGAGAATACCTGCTCGCAATATTCCTCGATGTTGAAAAGGCCTTTGAAAAAGTATGGCACTATGGTCTACTGCACAAAATGATACAATACTATTTCCCACTAGGAGACATCATTTTTATAAAAAAGTTACTTAGAAGACAGAGACTTTCAAGCCTATATTGAGGGTTCACTTTCCGAAAGGGTGAAGGTAAAATCAGGAGTACTGCAAGGATCGGTTCTGGCACCTTACCTATTCAATCTATACGTTGCAGACATCCCGACTCATCCACAAATGATAGTAAGAATGTTCGCAGATGACACACTGATTTATACCAGAGGTAGAAATATAAATTACGCATCATTATCACTTCAAAGATTCCTCCAAACACTCGAGACCTGGCTAGCAAAATGGAGAGTTAAAGTTAATACCACCAAGTCCGAGGCTCTGGTAGTATCCAGGAGAAGACAACTACCACCAGAAAACTTCACCCTCTTCCAATAAGAGATACCCTTTCAAAACGAATCCAAGTACCTCGGAATAACTATTGACAGAAAACTCACCTGGACAAAACACATAGACAAAACAAAGAAAACTGCGACAGCAATTTTCATACAGCTCTACCCACTCCTCAAAGGACATCAACTCAGTCAACAAACAAAGTTAACCATCTATAAATGTAAAATTCAACCCATTATACCTTACGGCTGCGTAGGATGGGGCTACGCAGCAAAGACCCAAATCAACAAGCTACAAACAGTACAGAACAAAATACTCAGACTTATAACTGGAACGGACATAAGAACAAGGATTGATCACCTTCACGCAATATCCAAGAGCAAAACACTCCCTGAAATATTTAAGGAAAGAAGAGAAAAATTCTATAAACAGACTGAAACATACGAGAATCCCATCATACAAGCTCTGGGTAACTACGATCCACACGAACAAAGACCCTACAAACGCCCAAGGATGTAGTAGAAAAGATAGGAGGAAAAAAAATTCTCACAACTTCACAATCAATTCCATCATTCATAAAGTGTTATAGACTAATCAAACATGAAATTCTTTTTCAGGTAATCATTCACAAATTCACAATAAATCATCTCCATCAATCACTAGATATAATGTTCATCAATTCACCAATTCACCCTCACATCATGAGGAGAAGGGCTAGCGTATGCTGCCTGTAACTCGCAAAGCAATACAGCCCTTTCGCAGGCGACCTAGCTTGACGATTCTGTCAAGGTGGATATCCTGAGTCGGGCTACAAATAATTCAAGCCGTGTACTTGTACAAATAATCCATTGGTACCAAGTAATTTAACAATTTAAGCTCATGCAACGAGGATAAGGGTCTGTGAAAACAACCTGTAACTCACATACCAAATAACCAAAGCTTCCTCATCTTGTCAATGTATCTGTTGGCAAGTGAGGAGTTAAAGCCAACAGGGGAAACCCGCTCTTACCAAGGGTAGGTCTCCCATCAATGGTACAAACATGTTAGCCTTGAATCAAAATTATCTTGAATACCTGAAAATACGAATCTTAATGTCACTGCAGGAAGAAATAATCCAATAATAACCTTGAAGCGATGATTTGATATTTCTTAATCTCATATGAGGTTATATATAACAGATAAAACAGAAAGATGGCGGAAAGGGAGTAGAACGTGTTTGTAGCGGCTCCGGCAAAAATATCACAACTGCATTCATTATTAGTCATAATTACCTATCGTAGTTATATATCATACCGCCTTAAGTAATTACGTCTGCCAAGTATTGTTTATTTCATATAATCACAGTTTTAGTAAAGTACTAACGATTTTGTTTTATTGTTCGTGTATAACCTCTGTTTCAAGTACAAATGTCGCCAACTATGAAAAGTGTACTTGAAAGATTTGAGAAGTTCGAAGCAAGTGTCAATGCTACTATTCACAGCCTAGAGTCCCGGGTAAATAGTGGAGTGACTGAAACTATTGGGTCGACACAGGAAGCTAGTGAATCAATTCTAACTGAGATTGAGAAATTTAAAAGTGATTTTAAAAAGGAAATTGATCACTTGAGAAATGATTTCTCAGAGTTAAACAAGAAAGTCATGCTTCAAGAGGATAAACTCGACGATCTTGAACAATACAGCCGAAGAAACTGTTTGCTCGTCCATGGAATGCCAGAAAAACCAGGCGAGGAGGTGAGGACCGAAGTTTTAAGGATGTTTGAGACACGCCTTAATGTCAAGATTGAGGCACGTGATGTTGACAGATGTCACCGAATAGGCAAACCAAAGAGAACGTCCGCAGAGGCTCTGGTGGAGGGTAGAAGGCCTATCATAATTAAATTCACAAGCTACCAAAAACGTTCGCTTGTTTTCAGCGCTAAGAAAGCCCTTAAGAGCACCTCCATTCTCATAACGGAGTCACTCACATCCAT
>CABEEJ010002896.1:62880-84636 GCA_901482245.1 Timema douglasi
CCGCCAACAATGTGTCATGATAGGTGACACTCGGTCAACATGGCGATCAGTGACCTCTGGAGTGCCACAAGGTTCGGTCCTTGGTCCTCTCCTTTTCTCAATGTTTATAAATGATCTCCCAAGTTGTTTGCAACATTCTCAACATCATCTATACGCCGATGATTTCCAACTTTATTTATCATCCTCTCTTTCTAATATCGATAGTGCCGTGGATAATATAAATGCTGACTTAAGTGCAACACATAATTGGTCCCTACAAAATGGTCTTGATGTAAATCCTAAAAAATCTCAATCTATTGTTATAGGGTCAAAAAAATTACTATCCACATTGAGCTTCACATCTGTACAACAAATAAATTTAAATAACAGCCCAATTCCATTTGTGCCGGTTGTTAATAACCTTGGTTTACATATAAATGAAAATCTAACATGGAATAATCATGTGAAACAAATATGTAAAAAAAGTGTTCTTTGCCTTACACTCACTTAAGCGCCTGAAAAAATGTATACCAATGAATATTAAATCCACTCTTATCCAATCCATTATCCTCCCGCTTTTCGACTATTGTGATGTAGTTTATAATGACCTGACAGCTGACCTTGCGGAAAGACTACAAAGACTCCAGAACACATGTGTTAGATTTATATTCGACCTCCGGTCACGTGATCATATTTCCCCATACTATAAGAAGTTAACTTGGCTAAGACTTAAAGAAAGACGAACGCTACACTCGATGACAATCATAAAGAAACTATTGACTTCCAACTACCCACAATACCTCTCTTCACGTATTCGCTCACTCAACCCTAATAATAATTTCAACACTCGATCACAAGAAAACTCAATTTTATTCATTCCTCTTCATAATTCCAATAATTACTCAAATTCTTTCACGGTTTCAGCTTCCCGTTCATGGAATACCCTGACCAACGATGTAAAGAAATTAGAATTTAATGCTTTCAAGAGAAAAGTCACAAATAAGCTGCGTGTGGAAGCTCATTCGTGAGATTGAGAGGGGTGAGACGTAATCGCACTTTTGTGCGTGTGCGTGCGAGCGTGGTACGTAATCCATGTGTATTTTAGCTCTAGTTTTTTTTAATTTAAATACTTTTGTGTGTTTTTATATATATTATTTTGTTAAATTTCAGTTTAATTGAATTGGTTAAGTGTAAGAAAAGGCAGTAGCCTTAACTTCGCCATTAAAGTCGATTATTATTATTATTATTATTATTATTATTATTATATAGATGATGTGGTAATGGTCACTTATGATGACAATGAGATGATAATATTAGGAAGCTAAATTGAATGTCTCACATCATAATGTGATGAGGAGTGTCTAAGCCAAACGCACACCCTGTGGAGGCCATTAAAGTCACGCGGTGAGAATAATCCTTTCCTTTCTTTTAACTTATTATATCCTTTTCAAACTCGCTCATTTGAACTTGTTGTATACACCATTTATTTGCAGCCTTATTCTCTGTTAACATTGACAAACTTATTAAGCAGGTCTTGATCTTGGTGTTATAGACAACCGATCAGTAAATCAAATGCTTCGGCTCTGTGTAACGAAATAAAAAGATGAATAGTTTTTTATGAATTCTGGCCAGACTGATTCATCGAGAGAAATAAAACGGACACAATTTTTCACCATAAGTTTTGAGAGTTCTTGCCGGTGAACCTTATCAAATACACTAGGCCACCATTCATTAATGTGTTTTGGTATCTCGAGTCAATGCCACAACACAGTGGACGTTACACTAATTTCTTAGGATGGAATCTTTGTAAAGCACTTTCAGCTTGGCGTGACTGAGTGAGCACATGTCTCCAGTGGCTGGATTGTAGTTTCTCTGTATTTAAGCGAGTCTGTTAGACACCAGTTTTTGTTATATGTAAGGTGACGTATTGAGCCATGACAGAACTATAGTAGAGTCTTTCCATGGAACGATGATTGTCAGTGGTAATCTTTTCACTAATATAGTTACAACAAAGTCGAGTAAGGTATACAGGAGACGAGCTCAATGTAATTGAAGACGTGCAATTGACATGGTCTTGACAGGAAAAGCCTATGATTTTACCATGGTAATCTGCACTTAAACGTCTACTGAGACGTTGGGCTGTTGCCCGACTCAGAACTACCGACTTGACAGTTACTCCAAGCCAGGATGTCTGCGAAAGGGCTAATTTGTTGTTTGAGTACCGAGTCATTGTCATTACTCTTAACCTCGCGAATGAACTTATAAACCTGATGAAATGAAACCAATGAAATGAGCCTGCAGAATACTACAGGTGTGGGATTTTGTAACCCGACTCAGGACTGTACTGACTTGACCGTAATGCCAAACCAGGTCTGCCTGCGAAAGGGCTATATTTGTGTTCGAGATTAGAGTCACTTTCGAGACTCCTGACCTCGGGAATGATTATTAATACCTTGTACATACATACACTTGATTAAATATTTACACTAATAGTATAATTATTTACACTGTGAGGTGAAATTGGTGAAACTGAATGATTGCGCTGGGTCTCGGGATTTGGGGAGGATTTTCTTGACTGGGATGTGGGTAGGTGTGTATAAGGTATGATGATGAGATGTTGATATCACATGAGTCGATTTCCGGGAAGAGGATCGAAAGGTTAAACTTGATTGTAGGGATAGGTTTGACGCGGTTGGTTACATATCCATTCCCCATCTGGGGCCGACAGTGGCGCCAGCATTTTTCTCTGGCTAGAAGGTTGACCTAGTCGGTTATCCCAGTGGAGTCCGGCGGTGGCAAGGGTATTAGAGAGTTTCTTGTTGGGGTAGGATTTTCTTTTCTTGGGATTAGGAGTGAGGTGGATACATTTCCATTCCCCATCTGGGGCCGCCCCCGGCGCCAGTATTAACCTCTGGCTAGTAGACAACCTAGGCGGTTATCCCAGTGGCGTCCGGCCGTGACTAAGGTTGTGATGGCATGTAATGAGCGAATGGTGAGAAGTGATAAGAGGAGTAAGTGCAGTGTTGGGGGCGGTCTGCTGTCATTCCGGCGTAGTTGATTGTCACATTTGGGTTAGTATTTAATTCTAACTATGCTAGACCTAATAGTAATATATAGAGATTTTTTTTATTAATTTTCTAGGATTTAATTTTTTTTTTTATATAATTTTATATAATTTTCTCTTGGTTTTGTATTTTTAATTTTTTTTTTAAGGTTAAAATAGACACTTAATATGTTAGTATTTACGCTCAACTACGCCATCCTGGGTCGTTTGTAGTACCTAACTTCTGCAGGGTCGTAGCGTCCTAAGTCCCTTACTATCTCATGTGTGTGTGTGTCTGTCTGTTCATAGAGTTTTTTGTTCCTTTCCCTGTATATATCTAGCAGCTGTCTGCACTTAGTTATTTCATGTAGGTGTGTTATTCTAGTACGCCAGGGTGCTCCAGTGATAGTTCTGAGTATCTTGTTTTGTGTGGTCTGTAGTTTGCCTGTGAGGTGTTTAGCTCCGTAGCTCCATACTGCGCAGTTGTACAGTATTAGTGGTTGTATAATTGATTTGTATAGGACAGTTTTGGTATGAATGCTTAGTTCCCTTCCTTTGAGTAGAGCGTACAATTGTACATATCTCCCAGTAGTTTTTTGGTTCGTATCCTCTATGTGTGTTCTCCAGGTTAGTTTAGAATCTATTGTGGTGCCTAAATATTTTGTGTCTTTTTTAACAGGTATTTCTGTGTCGAATAAAGTGAGTGGCGCTGGGAGTTGTTTGTGTCCTCGGCTAATAACCAGTGCTGCTGATTTCGTAGGGTTAACTTTGATCCTCCAAGTCGTGAACCAAATTTGTAGTTCTACTAAGTACCTCTGCATTTTTAAACTGGCAAAGTTTATGTTTTTATGGATGGTGTAGGCCATGGTGTCGTCAGCAAAGAGTCGTACTTGTATATGTTGTAGCATCGGGATGTCTGAAATATATATGCTATAAAGGTGTGGTGCTAGTGCAGATCCCTGGGGCACCCCAGCCCTTATGTCGTGTATTGGTGATTTTGCTCCGTCCATGACTACCTGAAACTTCCTTCGAGCAAGGAAACTGGCGATAATGTGGATGATCCATTGTGGGTAGTTGTACTTGATTAGTTTTTGAATTAGTCCTATGTGCCAAACTCTGTCGAATGCTTTTTCAACGTCAAGAAATATTGCTACGGTATGTTTTTTTTCTTCAAATGCTTTTGTAGCGTCCTCAACTAGATTTAGTACGGGGTGGATGGTAGAATGGTTTTTCCTGAATCCGAATTGGATTTTCGGGATAATCTCGTTGTCTTCACTAAATTTATTGATCCTTTTTAGTACTAGTTTCTCAAATAGCTTACTCATAGTGGGGAGGAGACTGATCGGCCTTCTGTTCTGAGGGAACATTGGGTCCTTTCCTGGCTTGGGAAGCGTTATTACTCTCGCCAGTTTCCATACGTCTGGGAAGTGACAGAGCGTGAGTAGAGCGTTGAATATTGTTAGTAGCGTGAGTAGTGCCCTCGGTGGTAGTTTTTGTAGTGTTTCATTTGATAGTCTGTCGTGGCCTGGCGACTTATTTTTTGGGAGGTGCTGCATTGTGTGTTCTAATTCGTCGAGTGTTATTGGGTCCACCCGTGACACTATAGGTCTAAATAGGTATTCCCGTACTGATCTTTGTGCGTCCCTGACGAAGTCTGCGTCTCTCGGGTTTTGATTTGGTGTAAATTGTTTCTCCAGAGTCACGGCTATGGCCTCCGCTTTCTCTGAGCTTGTATAGGCCATACCGCGCTCCCCGTGTATAGCCGGTACCGACCGTTTATTGCCAGCAGACTTTAGCTGTTTTGTGACTTTCCAGGTTTTGCTGGGGTCCATGGCAGCGTCAGTGATGTATGTGTTCCAGTTGTTGTATTTGATAGTTTTAACTGTACGTCTTACTTGTGCCGTGAGTCTATTGTAGGCTGCTCTGTGTTGTGGCGTTCTGTGTGTTTGCCAGTCTCTCCTTGCCTCTCTTTTCTGAGCGATCAGAAAGTCAAGGTTTGGGTTTTGGCGTCGCAAGTCGTGTGCTTCCTGTTCTATTGTTGTGTTGGTTCTGTATGCTTCTTGTACTGTGTTTGTAAAGATCTGGAGTGTAGTGTCTGCTTCTTCGGTTGTTGTGATGTTTATGGTGTTGGGTACTGTTTCTTCTAATGTTCTTTTAAACCCTTCCCAGTTAGTTGTAGTTTTTAGTTTTTTGATATGTTTTATCTGTATTTCTGTGTTTGTTGTGATCTCGCACAATACAGGGTTGTGGTCTGAGTCGAGTTCTTTTAGAACAGAGAGCTCTTCCTGTGTCACCCCTATATTGCTCAAGACCACGTCAATTACGTCTGGCCTTTGTAGTGGGTTTGAGGGGTAAAATGTCGGTTCGCCAGGCCCGACTACCGTGTATCCCTTGGTGTCTGAGTGTTCGTTTAATGTGCGTCCGTTCCTATTGGTTAGTCGGCTGTTCCAGTTCTGGTGTTTACTGTTCATGTCCCCTGCTAGGAATATCTTGTCGAAGTTCGTTAGTTCGTCTAGGTCGCTCTGTAGTAGTGTCTTAGTCGGTGGTTTATATATGGCCGCGAACAGGATACCTCCGCTCTTTGTATTTACTTTTACTGCTGTTGATTCTATGTTCTGTAAGGTTTGAAAATGATGTTGGTAGTGAGGAATATTGTCTTTGATGAAAATTGCTGTTCCCCCGCCGCTTCCGCTGGGTCTATCTGTTCTGTATAGTTGGTAGCCGAAAAAGTTAATTCGCTTGTTTTTATTTAGATGAGTTTCGTTGATTAGGCCTATATCTATTCCGTATGTTTTAAAAAGTTGTTCTAATTCATGGGCCTGCGTCAGTATCCCGTTCGCGTTCCATATAAAAACGCGTAGAGTGTCCTTGGTCACCGTCTTGTCTTGTCTAGTCATCCTGGGTTACAAAGTACTCGGTCACTCCCTCTATCATGATAAACATTTTCTCTGTTGTGTCTGTAGCTTGTCTGAGCCTATTGAGGTAGGGTTTGAAGTGTGTTATGATTTTAACTATGTTTAATTCTTTGAGAAGCATAATGAGGTCCTTAATGTCAGACCCGGTTGAACCGGCTTCTTGTTGTGGGGGGCCGTGTGTTTGTTTGGTCTGCACTGCCTGGGCGTAGGTTCGGTGGATCTTGGCCACCTCTGGTACTGGGGGGTTTGAAGCGGGTCTCTGCCGCATTGGTGGGTAGCTCTGTGTGTTGGGGGGTGGGGGCATGGTCCGGGTCAAAGGTCTGTCCTGTGTGTTTGTTTTGGGTAGTTGTGCAGTCTTCTTTTTTTTCCAGTAAGTTTAGGTATACCGGGCACTTAATATAATTTGCCGTGTGGCTTCCTATACATTTCACGCACCGGGCAGGAGTCGTGGCGTCTTTTTTGGGGCAGACTTTGGTGATGTGCTGTTTTAAGCACTTGACACACCGGGGATTGTTCTGGCAGTGGTTCCTTGTGTGGCCGTATCTTTGGTACTTGTGGCATTGTACGACTGTGTTAACTGGTGGAATGTAGGGTTCGATTCTGACTCTGGTGTGATTAACTGATTTGACCTGGAAGATGGTGCTAGTCTCTGTGCTCTTTGCTAGAGTCACTTGGAAGGTGGGGAGAAGCGTTACAGTCTGAGTTGTGTTGTCCGCAGTCGACTTCCTGGAGAATTGTCTCACATCAGTCACTGGGAATCCCAAGTCTTTGAGTTCTGTCTCAAGGTCACCGGTAGCCATGTTGGGCGGGAGTCCCTTGACTACAACTTTGACCGGCTTGTCCCTCGGTAGCGTGTAGGTGTGGAATTCCTGTTTAAGGTCCTTCAGTAGGTGTTGTATTAGGTCATAGTCCTGTTTGTTCGTGGTGTGAATTTTTAGTCCGTTTGTAATGTATGATATCCTAATGTCCCCTCCTATTTCTTTTGAGACCTTGGCTATCTGGTTGTAGTTTTGAGTCCCTAGTGTAACTATTGGGGGGTACCGTGTCTTGGGTGTTGGTTGTGGCTGGTCGTCAGTGTTTTGTTTGTCTGGTGTGGTGGTATTGTTGTCGGCCCTTTTCAGGGCGTCAAACTTGTTTGTCACTGAAGTTATTGTTTTTTTAGTCTGGGGTTGTTTGTGTGGTCTAAATTTCCTCTTTCGTCCTAGTTTGTCGGTCATCGTGAAAGTTCCCTGTCCGTCAGTGTCGGCTTCCATGTCTGAATTGTCCGTTGAGGTGTAGTCCATGTCCATGTAATTTGTTGTTTTGGTGTGGTCGGGGGCGGCCATTTCGCTCAGCCCTGAAAAGGGCAGGCTAGTGGCCAGTGTGGAAGGGCTAAGATACCCTCCTCTGTGCAGTGGTGGTGGGCTCTGTATGTTGTTGTGGTGTCCCAGAGACAGACTCCGACTACGAGGTATTGGTTCGCAGCCGGTCCCGATTTACGCCCTACTGTGGTTCGTTGGCACCGTTAGGTATCCCCACAGAAATTGGCTCCGGCAGTCTGTCCCGAGTTTTAGTCTAGTGTAGGTACGGGTTCCCCGGAGGGACGTCTACTGTGGAGGTGGCTACCTGCAAATATATTACAGTTACATATCCTTTGTTTAATGCAGCACTAAAACCGTGGAGTTGATTATCAATTACGGTCTTATATAAAATGAATTTTGCGTAACAATGGTTGTAAGAACAAAAAATGCTGATCTGAAGAAATTCCAACTTTCCCTTAATTCAGTTGGCAAAAGTTGATGCCAACTAAAATCAAGAGTCCACGGATGATGAACAAATTATTTGACAATAAACACTAGACTAGCTAATTAACACAATTTAGTTATTTTTATATTATTATTAATAGGGCCTATTCATTGTAAATAGAATATTTAAAAGACAGCTATGTGCGGGCACTTAACGATAGGGGGGGGGGGTATAATTTGTAATTGTAAACATAATATTAAAACAGATTTATTCGGATTCATTACTGTCAGTACACTCTTCTAATAATCCCTCTTAAGAATCATCTGAAACATCATTTATTTCTATTAACACTGGATTTATTTCTCTAATGGTTTCTAATAAATTTAACACTTAGTGCTGAGTTTTCCATGCTTGGTTTTAGAAGTTGCACGCAAACTAGAAATAAATGGGTCTGAGGAGTAACCTATTATGTAAGTTAGTATTTGTATCAGTTCTGTAATTCTTTCTTTCAAATAGTTCCCTGTATTTCTTGTTTTGTTTATTTCTTGCCTCTTGAATTTCTTCGCAAAATTAACAGTTCAGCTAAACACAATAAGCAATAATATTCATTCCATAGAATAATATTTTGTGTATACTTGCGGGCATCAGATACAAAGTGTACAATTTGAGGTATTGTTCATGCTTATCCCTAATGTACGTATTAAACTTTTCCATATTTATTTTAAAACCCCAATATAAATTTTCTAAAATTACAAGAACAATTTTGAATAGGTATAAATTCACCCCTGTTATTTTTAGAGATTTCTCTTCAATTATAAAGAAATTCCGAGCCCTGGTGACATCATTCGTATTTCAAGTATACTGTTTAGTCAAATCTTTAAGCAAACTCAACACACTATTGAACCTTTCTTGCAAAACCCTTTTTTATTTTTAGCCAATGTGTCTTTCTTTTCTGATCTTCTAGTGTGTTATGACTTTATTTCTAAACGATAAGAAATTTGAAGAAAACATTCAAATATTCAAATCCAGGAATGCAGTACTTATAATCCAAAAAATAAGAAATCTTTGTCCACTAATTTTCTTAAATACTGTTTTCACATTGTTCATTTCGCTTGGTTTAGCTTACCACAATTAACATGTTTTTGTGTAAGTACATGATGTGACGGCACTGCAGACCTTACTATCTATCATGAAAAATATCTATGTAGACTTTATAGTAACTTTCGTACCATTAACAAATATTTTGGAAGACAAAATTGTTGCGATATGTCTCTCAACTTTCCTAATTTCTGTGGTTGTCACGTCTACCGATTCCTTGGCAAATATGTATTTGATGGGGCGACAGTATCTGGTCGAAGTTGGAGCTAGATTTTGCCAAAGTATGGTTTTATTATATTCTTCAGTACCTGAGTAGATCAGTATAGGTATCATAGAAATGCAAAATAAAATTTCATTGGGAAAATGCTCCTCAGAAAACATTTGTCAGTATATATTTTGATGTGATAATCGCAACCCCATTCTATGATTGTGTTGAGAGTAGTATTATCGGCCAAACGCTAACTTTCTATTACTTGTCTAACGTTGTAAGACCTTATACTGTGTGGTCAATAGCGATTGGGGTGATATTTCGGCTGTTATTTCTTTTATGGTAATTCCAGGAGGAGAACGTAACAGTTTAGCTTCCTTAACCCTATAAAAAGGTAGATATAATTTACAATTTATATCTTTGGCTTATTGGCGTATAAGGTTGTACTGGTGTATTTAAAGATTAACATCGACCATTAAAGCAAGTGCTTTATCGGCAGATAGTAAAGTTGGCTTTTGATATAAGAACGTGTGTCTCTTTTTTATTGTAGTATATCTTTTTAGAGATGCAAAACAAAGCTCTTTAACTATAGCTGAGGTATCCCTATTCCATTCCTTCTATAGTTTCATTTTTGTGGCCATCAACAACTTATCATTGCTGGTTGAGTATTGAAGACTTTTTACTTTAAGTGATCTAGTCTTAAGACCACAGATACTAAAAAACTTTTTAAGCCACCCAAGCCTGTTAATGGTATTATCTTGTGTTGACGTACCTGGGAAAACATGAAATACAACCACTGAAAATGTAATATCTCCTTGAAGCCAGGATAAATAGTTATTCAGGAATCACTCTTAATGTCTTGCCACTTTATCAAATCAATTTTCAATATTTTGACAAAAACTCCTATTTGTTGATATGACACGTTTATAGCAGTTTATGAAAACGATTATTTGACGAATTTTTGCAAAATAAAATCTAAAATGGCTCCAAGTCTCAAATTTTTCTAATTTTCCACACATATATAAAATAAGTAAATACGAGTAATTGGTGGAGTCATTCTGTAGTGAAAAAAAAATGAGTGCGCAAATTTGCTCATAACTTTGTTTGTTTTTTGTTTATATAAAGGAACTAGCTTTAATTTGTAAATAGCAGCTATCCTGTATAAATTGGTATAATTTACTAAAACCTACTTATAAAAAAATATTTTTTTTTAATTTTAAGTGAAAATTACACGCTTTTATTTTAAGTGAAAATTACACGCTTTTATTTTAAGTGAAAATATAATTCACTAAAAAATAATTTAAAACAATGAAAATAATAACTCGAGGATAAATAGGACACTGGAGAACACGAAGGATTTACACCAGTCTAGCGAACTAAAAGAACTAAACAGAATGAATTTGGGCTGCGCATGACAAGTGCGATTATAAAAATGTTCTGGACTGTTTCAGTACTCTGCCACGCAATTCTTGAGGATAAAACCACGTTGACACACACTAGGGATGTTCTACTAATGAATTTAAACATAGATACACTCTTTTGCTTCAGTTAAAAACTAAATATTTTTTCCAGCTAGATTGCTGAAATATCACACTATTCGAAGATCTGTGCTATGTTAGACAAAATATACTTATTTGTTTCTGTAATATCTGAATTACACACATGGTATGAAAACGAGCTTAAAGTAGCTTTCTACTCTAAGCCAAGTATCTTGATTATCTTATCTACTACATCATCTTCAAACTTTAGGGATGGTCTTCTGGGATTCCCTTTAGGGCTCGAGGATGGTTTGTTGACAACATTCCCAGTTGAAAACTCCTAACTTTACCAACTCAATGAGTTAATCGTATAGAGTGAGCGCAGATTCCAGATAAGTTCCAGTCACGATATCATTAGCAAAAATGTAATTAAGAATGACCTGTGCTGTGAGCGGGTACCACTGATCTCCATCAATATTTAATGAAAATATTACTAAATGGCCAACTATGTTGCTGGCGAAATTTCATAAGCTAATGTGTTTAGTTAATTAACTTTAATGGGTTTATCTGGGGACTCACGCTATATTATCCTTTAATATAAACTGTTTCTGGATGTTAAAGTAATTGACGATAGATTTAAAAATATCTATTGTAAATACAACAAAGTAAATATAAAAATTAATTCCAATATCTACAATTCCTCTTTGCATCTCGGTAGCTTTCAACAAGTTGTCATTAAGAGAATAACCAGAATCTGTTGTCACATAGGCATCAGATAACGCTCAATTTTTTTTTTTGTCAAACTAGTCTCCTTAGATACACAATGGTGTGTTATATAATACTTAAAATCTTGGGTCATGAGTTCTTTCAGAACATGAATATGGTTAATCTATTCATATTCCTCCAAGAACACACCATACTTTTTCTTTAGTAGAAGTTATGAGATGAACATCACTCAATACATTGAAGCCAATTAAACAATTGCTGACGGATTCTCTTAAAATTGCCGGGGATCCTTAAAGGGTATTCTCAAAGTTTATTGGCCTTTGTCATCAACAGGGTGTGTTTGAAAAATATGTACCTCTAATTTATTGTCATCAGGATCAGTGTGCTTGACCACTGCTAGATCCTCTACCACCCAAAATCATTGAAAGATACTGTCGAGAGACAGCTCTGTATTTACTACGAATGTTAACACCATAGAAGAATACTTGTTTTGGTTTTCAACTTTACCAATGATAACTTAATTTAGTTTGCTGTGTAGATCTGCTGTGTAGCCAGACAGGACTAGGGACCTCCCACTAAAAAAATTATCAGGGAAAACATCAGCACCTATTAAATCAACCGGCCCACAGGCATGTGAAATTGAGAAGCTTCTAACTGAAGTTGTGTGTACACATGCTTCACTTCATTAGGAAGAGGGGCTGACGGTATTCAATCAGTAATCTCCTCGAAGATGATAGCCTCATTAGCAAGCTGAAAGCCATTGGAGCCACCTTCCTTGTTTGCCTGTCTACCATCTCTGAGTGTCAGAAGCGACCCTCAGAGAAGGTAGTTGGCTTGTTAATACCTAAGAGTACCGATCTGTTGTCACAGACCATAACCTATTTTTGTGAAAGTGTTTATTGGTTTTGGAAGGCAAATGGAGTTTGGGAAGGGAGTTGTGTAATTTAGTGTGTGGTCTGTTGTGAAGTATCTATATAGAGCCCTAGTACACTGTGATGGTAAACACAAGTGTAGTCAGGCCCTATGTGTAAGTTGGGGAGTGTGAGTTCTCGATGAGCTGAAATAAAGCATAAGGTCAATATTAGACACTCAGTGAGGGATGAATAAGTGATTGCGAATTTGTGAAAAATGATTGCTTGACCTTGTCAAGTTGGCTAGCGTGGATGGATTAGTTTAGGAAATAGGAGATTGGCAATAGGACAGGCTAGTTGTGGATTTGTGGAGCTGGGTAGGGGTCTTGTACTCCAGTCTAGGCTTTTTGTAGAGCCTAGGCTCTTGGGGGTTGTACTGCCCAAGGTTTCTTACTATCGAGTTCTATTCCATCAGGATGTTTTTATTGTAGAAGTTTATGTCATGCTTCACGAATAGTTCTCTTAGAGTCTTGGTGCCAGTCTCTACGTGGATGAAAGCGTTGTTTGTTCTTGTATTCACCCCCAGAATGCATCGCAGGACTCTGTTCTGGACCACCTAGAGCTGGTTTAGCACGGTGGGCGCGGCGTAGCTCCATGACTCGCAAGCGTATACTAGTACCGGAAGAATTAGGGCTTTGTAGAGAAACAGTTCAGTTTGATTGTTCAGCTGTTGGCTCTGGAAAGCGAGAAGTTCCGGACAAATACCCCATTGCCTTCTTTTTGGTGTTCTCCACGTGGGTTTTCCAGTTCAGGCGGGAGTCAATGGTGACGCCTAGGTACCTGAGTCCCTTCGCGTACGGGATGGCTTCACCCAGAACCCTGAGCTTGTCTTGTGGCTGAGCCCTTCTTTTGGATATGTTGATGGCCGTGGACTTCGCTGGGTTTACCCTTGTTCTCCACTTCTCTAGCCAGTCGCTGAACTGGTCCAGGTATCTCTGCATGTGGTTGAAAGCGTATTTGATGTTTCTATGTGCCGTGAAGAACACGGTGTCGTCGGCGAAAAGTCTAACCCTGACTTTAGGGTCTGTCGGAACGTCGGCGACGTACACGCTGTATAGGAATGGCGATAATGCGGACCCCTGCGGCACTCCTGCTTGGATCTTGTGACGGGACAATTTTTTGCCTTCTAGTTTGACTCTAAAACAGCGCCCTCGTAAGAAGTTCCTTATTGTGTGTATGTAGGTTTTGGGAAAGTTGAAAGAGATCAACTTCCGGAGGAGGCCGGTATGCCAAACCTTGTCGAACGCCTTCTCCACGTCCATGAGTACGGCGAGTGTCACTTTCTTCCTGTTGAAGCTTTCAGTTGTTTCTTCCACAAGGCTAGTGATAGGGTGAACCGTGGAGTGTCGGCTCCGGAAACCAAATTGTGTGTCGGGGAGTACTCGGTTTGTGTGTGCAAATACCTTCAGTCTCTCAAGTAGTATTTTCTCATAGAGCTTGCCGAGGCTGCTGAGCAGACTGATTGGCCTCCGATTTTGCGGGAATTTTGAGTCCTTTCCCGACTTAGGGATCAAGATTACGTCGGCCAATTTCCAACTTGGTGGGAAGTAGCCCCACCTCAATGCGGTGGAGAAAATGTACGTCAGGAGGGTGATGACTGAAGCGGGGGCATGGCAGATCATCTCGTTCGTAATCCCGTCCGCTCCTGGGGCTTTTTTCTTTTTCAGATTACTTATGGCCCGTTCAACCTCAGGCCTGGACACTGGGGGAGGTGGATCGCCAAGCGGTTCCTCGAAGAACAGATTTACCTCTTCTCTGACTCGAGTTGAGAAGTCTTCGTCTTGTGGTTCCATGTTTGCCGTAAATTGATCCTGAAGGGACTCGGCTATGGCTTCGGCTTTTTCCTCAGGTGTGTATGTCATACCCTGTCTCTCGTGGATGGCCGGTGTTTTAAGTCTTTGGGAACTGCATTTGAGCCGTCTGGTGATGGCCCAGACGTTGTCCCCTCCGTTTACAGTCTCTGAGACAAACTCGTTCCATTTGATCATTTTCAGTTGTTTGGCTCTTCGGCGGACTAGGGCCCTCAGTCTGTTGTAAGCTGCTCGATGCCTCGGGGAGCGAGAGGTCTGCCAGTCATGTCTCGCTTCCCTCTTCTGCGCTATTAGGAGATTGAGGTCCGGGTGATCTCTCTTAAGATTTATTAGTGGGGTTTCATATTTGGTTGAGGTTCGGCGGGCTTCAAGGAGTGTTGCCGTGAGAAGAGCGATCGAATGGTCCACCTCTTCTGTAGTCCTTACTTCCCACTCATCCGGTGTAGATCTTGCCAGGGTGTCCTTGTACTTGGACCAGTCAGTGATGGGAGTTTTTCTTCTGAGGAAAGAAGTACGGGTGTTGGTGTTTGCCAACAACCTACAGAAGATCGGGAGGTGGTCTGAGTCCAGTTCGTTTAGTGTGTGTAGTTCTTCTGGGTGTTGGTTGAGGTCCGTGAGTATTAGGTCGAGTACGTCTGGGAGGTGTCTATAGTTGGCGGGATAGAAGGTTGGTTCCTCCGGTGCCAGAACCAAGTAGTTGTTTTGGGTAGCGTGTTGTGTCAGTATGCGGCCTGCTTGGTTTGATAATCGGCTGTTCCAGCGAGTATGTTTGGCGTTTAAGTCTCCGGCGGCAAAGAAATATGGTTTGGCCGTCAGCGCGCTCAGGTCTTGATCAGTAAAGGGGGCCGTGGGGCTCCTGTACATGGCAGTGAACATTATTTCCCTCCTTGGTGAGGGGACTATGATCGAAGTCGTTTCTATGTTCACCAAACCCGGTATGGTGGTTTGGTAATGGTTTAAATTTCTCTTTACAAATATGGCGGTACCCCCACCCCTTCCGATAGGCCTGTCCGTCCTGTGGATGTCGTATCCGGAAAGGCTCAGCCGTTTGGTTGGTGTCAAGTGCGTCTCGCAGATGAGGGCAATATCCACCCCGTATGTTTGCAATAGCTCTTCTAGCTCATGGGCCTGTTGCATTATGCCGTTGGCGTTCCAGAACATAATGTTGATGGAGTCTTGTGGATGAGGGTTTTGATTATTCATCCTCACGGTAAAAATCGGTGACGGCTTCTAGTAGAGTCAGGGCCTTTGTGGTTTTGTCCGGCGCGTTTTTTAGCCTAGTTATGTACAGTTTGAGGTGTGTAAGGAGTCCTGAAATATTTATGTCCTTTAGTATTTGGAAAAGATCAGTTATGTCAGAAGTATCCTTGGGGTTTGTGTCGGTCTCCCTGGGTTTTTTTGGGGGGAGGTTTACCACTGCTGCAGCGTATGACATCCGCTTGGTCTCGGCTGGGTAAGATGTAGTTGGTCTGGCGTCTGTCTTAAATCTGTGTGTGACTTGGCTTGGTGTAACGGTCACATCCACTGGCTTTTGCACCCCTTGTTTCGGTATTGATTTCAG
Organism: Timema douglasi; assembly: GCA_901482245.1. Lineage (NCBI taxonomy): Eukaryota > Metazoa > Arthropoda > Insecta > Phasmatodea > Timematidae > Timema > Timema douglasi. The sequence goes on from CABEEJ010002896.1 coordinate 78,336, forward strand.
TTTGTCTCGTTTTTCCAACTCCCTAATGAGAGCGGGACAGTTTCGATAATTTGCCGCGTGTTCGCCCTTGCAGTTAACGCAGCGTGCCGGTGTCGTTCTGTCTTTTTTTGCACATTCTGTGGTCAAGTGCTCCCCGAGACACTTGACACATCTAGGTGCTTGTGAACAATAGTTCTTCGAGTGGCCAAAACGTTGGCAGCGGTGGCACTGGAGAATTATGCTCTCAGATTTTTTGTATTCCTCTATCTTCACTACAGTGTGATTTATTGCTCTGACTTTGTAAATTTCCGCTACTGTCTGTGATTTCTCCAGGGTACATACGAATATGGGGAGTGGTCTTGGTGTTGCTAACTCTGATGTGGATTTTGTGTACAGTTGCCTCACATTGATGGGCTTGAACCCCATTTCGGTGAGTTCTGCTATTATGGACTCAGTCGGCATGGTGGAGTGGAGGCCCTTGATCACTACCTTGAAGGGTCGGTCCCTCTGTAGCATATATGTGAAGTGTTCTAGGTTAGCTTCCTTTAAAACTTTCCGAAGTGTGGTGTAGTCCTTTAGAGAACTTGAAATAACTTTAATACCCTGTGGCGTGCAATGGAGTTTGTACTCGTCCTTCAGGTNGAAGGGTCTGTCCCTCTGTAGCATATATGTGAAGTGTTCTAGGTTAGTTTCCTTTAAGACTTTCCGAAGTGTGGTGTAGTCCTTTAATGAACTTGAAATAACTTTAGTACCCTGTGGCGTGCAGTGGAGTTTATACTCGTCCTTCAGGTTGGTTTTTAAGAGTCTGATTACGTTGTTGTACTCCGCCGAGTTTGGAATTATTATAGGTGGAGTTTTTACCTTATTTTTTGATTGAAACTCCTCATTGTGGGTGGCGTCTGATGACTCCATAGTGGGGACCTGTAGGGCTGTGTTATCTTTCCCTTTGTTGGTTACCTTTATTGCTTTGGTGACCGGCGCGTCAACTCCTGGTTTGGTCCTGTGTTTCCGTTTTAACGATGAGACCGGCTCAAAGTTTATTATTGTTTGAGGTTGGTTACCTGTATTGTCTTGTGAATGTCCAGGATGTTGGGAATCCGTGGTGCTTTTTGTTGTGAATTGAGGCTCCATGATCTCATCATTGGACTCCTCAGAAATGCTGTCGTCGTCACCCTTCCCGGTCACGTCAATGTCCGATCCCGTGGACATTTTAACCTTTGGTTACGTTGCTAACACTTTCACACGTTTTTTATTTTTGATCCCGACCGGCCGGCAAACAAAAAAAACCGTCCCTAGCCTTCGCCGAACACGGAAAAAAATTATTAACAGTTTTCGGCCCTGAAATGTGCCGAAAGATTTTCCCGTTTAATTTCACCCAAGTTTGTGAAAAATTTAAACTGTTTATAAGGCAGTGACCCGTTAATCGGGAAAGAAAACACTTCACTAGACACTTCACTAAAGCCTTAAAAAGGCCACCGAAGCACTTTAGTCGGTGATCGATGTGTTCCGCTCGGTGTCTCAATGTCAACTGTCTCGATCACGATGCCATTGGAGCCACGTGGCCTTAACTTGCAATAAATAGCCCCTTATTGGTTCAAATTGTTTTTTGAGCGAAACCTCCAATGAGCAAGTTTTTTATTCTAGCGCAGCATTTTATTATCTTTACGGGCTATACGCTATTGTACTAATTATGCTAATTGTTTTAAATATTTCGAATAACATATAGTTAGAGGATGTGAACAATCATGCACATAGAGGGAGATTGAAAAACCAGTTAACAAAACCCACATACAGTACACCCTACCAAGTGTGAAATTTCAATCTCCCCATCATGGGTAGTCTAGTCTACTGCAAGTGTAGCGCGAAATCATGCATTCACCTTATAGAAATATGAGAGAGCATGGACGAGTCTGTTTATAATTAGGCAAAAGGAAAATACTTAATTCAAGTTTTTTTTAAACAATTTATATTGTATTACAAATAATAAACTGAATGAATAAACGGAAGAGAGCTAGGAAAAAAAAATCTGCCGATATAATAGTGAATTTAACAAGAAGGAAACTTATTTAATTAACAAAGACAGATTGTGACAAAAACCACTTTTAATAAAGACAGATTATAATAAATACAGTTTACAATAAAGTCATTATCCTAAATTAAATCCAAGGTATTTGCAATAGAATAAGCTACAACGTGTAATATATCTAATCTTTCATAGAACTAAAAAAAAAATATATATATATATATCCATTAAACTCATATCTAGCATAATTGACATGGCAAAGTATAACTTCAATGACCAATCTAACATATCAATCTTATACTGTTAAATTATATTCCAAGAAGAAGAAATATAGAAAGCTCCAAAAATATTACTCGAACAACAACAGTTAATTGCTCTTATTCCCGATGGAAGTATACTTAATATATAATACTGAATGACTTTTGACAATTTATTTCATATGGTTTCTGATATGACATAAACGATTTTAAGATATTATCCTGGTAGTAAAATAATTTAATATAAAACTTAATCGAAACCATATTCAATGCACAGTAACATGATGTTCACTAACATAATTTAAAAGAATTATAAAAAAGTAAAAATAATTTCCAGAATGGAGGGTTATATTGATGTTTGAAAAACTATTAATAGGATATTCCAGCTTTTGCGAAGGTTCTGTGAATATAATTTTTTTAAGTGGAATAAAATTATAAATAAGCTTTGTGCTGAACTTGAAAAAAATATGTAAATAATATTGGCTTAAATTACTGTGGTAAGCTATAACATTTATACATTACCATATGATTTCATTACAGTTATTCAAAGTTATAATATATCAGCTTGTAAAAATTATTGCTCCAAGTAAACAGAATGGGGCCAGTCAAGCATAAAAATCACTTACCCAATATCACTGACCTGGCTAAGCACCTCGAACAACAAACATCCGACCACATAAACCACACGCGAGCAACTGCCAACACTGAGCCTAGTGCCGCATCTCGCCGCTAAAGACCACCACCACCACTACCATGCTCAATCCGCCCAACTTCAAAGAAAAAAAAAGACGAGAAGAAGACGGTAACTGCCAGACTTTGCCGGAATAATATAGAATGTTCTTTTGCCACGCGCACTCCCTTCCCTTGTGCCTCTCCTATTCAACGAGTGTGCGCCACATAAAGGACCGTCCGTCGAGGAAGACTCCACTCTTTTACGTGGCTAGGACCATGTAGGACTAAGCGTTGGCGTAATAGACATATTAAGATAATGTTAGGATAAATTCATTTTAGGCTTAAATGTAAATGATTGGAACTTTTCGAAATTCTTTTTTGGTCTTTATCTATCAAATTTAATTATAAATTACTTGCATAAACCTTCGCCTTTGATTTACTTTAAAATGAGTGTATTATTATGTCATAAAGATTCTGTGTTATTGATATTAGGCATTATGCGCGAACTTTATACTTAACAAATTAACTTTAATTTTTTTTCTGTATTATTTTGGTTGGATGAGTTTAGTAAATATGAAAATAGCAGAGTAGCGCAGCTTGTAATCCAAGCTATAAAAATAGAGGGATTCAATACATAACAATAAATAAAACCTACAGTTCAAGAAAAATTTTTAATAAAAATAAAGAGGAGCACGTAGAGTGAATATCCTAAAATTGTTAGTTATAAAGTGATGGACACTCAACATGTCCCCAGCTCACGCATCTCACTCTTTTGTTAGCCTTAGACCCTTTTTTTAATATATTATTATGTTATGCAACCTGTGAAGGTGGGTCGTAGATTCCCGCTACTCAAAAGAGTGAGATGCGTGTGCTGGGGACATGTTGAGTGTCAAGCACTTTATAACTGACAATTTTAGGATATTCACTCTACGCGCTCCTTTTATTTTTATTTAATTTTTTTCTTGAACTGTAGGTTTTGTTTATTATTATGTATTTAATCTCTCTATTTTTAGAGCTTGGATTACAAGCTGTTTGGGTAGAGATATATTATGGAATACTTCTAGTATTTTTTGAGCTGTCATACAAGTTAATTAAGGTCATGAATATATTTTTACTGTCTTTTCCGTCTTGAATGAACAAGACATATTTCCGAACGTATCCATTCTAGAAGTAACGTCCTCCCGGTCAGTTGGTTGACCCGAACTGGTCGGTAAGTGTGTGCTTAGGACTGGGAACACAAAAATGGTTTAATTATTCTTATAATTTAGATTATTATCTAGGAAATGCATATACGTTTTATAATTGTTTACAGATATTATTTTAGCCTAGAATATAATTTAGAACTCATATAGCATATAAAATAATATAATTTCACCCCTGGTTTCTTATAAGCCTGGGGAGGCATATTTGTCACGTTTACAGAACATATTTTGACGTAGTATAACAGTAATTGGCCCTTCACTGAGGTTCAAGTAAATCCATCAACTCGTCGTATGAGCAAGTTCAAACCGTTGGTGCATACCTATATCCAGTTTGTTGAGCGTTACATACAACATCATGAAACTTAACTTACAAAACAGAATATACATATTTTAAACACCCACTTTTTCTTTAAAATTGTCCGCCAACCCTCTCAAGTCCTGAGGGAATTAGAACCCTAGGAGGGAAACAGATTTATCATGTAAAAATGATTGATATATACTTGTCCTATGTTAGCTGATATTTATCATCAAAAAGTAAGTTACCCTAGCAGGTTAAGTGGTTTTCAAATAATATTTAATTAAATATTGAAAATTTCCAACTGGCGTTAAACTTGTTTTGTCATGAACCAAATAAGTAAAGTAGTCATACTCATCAATTAAGTAATAGTGCCACTAAAAGTAAGGAACAACAGAATGGAAAACTTCGCAGAAAATTATTTCAGTGCTGGTTCAATTATGGGCATAACCAAAAGTTAAATAATGCTGTAATTTACTACTTTCTGCCAATAGTATTAAAATTCTACAACCGGAACTTGGTGTACCATACTCTCAACCGTGGTTCGGATCTCACGTTAAACTGTATGTGCTCCATTTTATCTCACAATCACCCTACCATTACAAATTAGCGTAAGTGCGTGTAACTTAAACGGGTAGTAATAAGTTGTAATAATAATAATGATAATAATAATAATTATTATAAGTTATTAATTAAAACAAACATGTCTTGCAGCTCTTATGAAGATAGCATCAACCGAAGCAATGCCAAGCATCAAGGAGTTCTTCCCTTCTATCAAGAATGATCTCACCAAGCTGACCTGGGCCCACCATGTCAATAGCAATGTGTCTTTACAGGAGGCACTTGAACGTAAATTATACTAGAATACTAAACAAAAGATGAAAAGCAAGTTAGAGCATCAACTTTTGTTATTGAAAGGAAATTATGTTTTTACTGCTTCACATCTTTTTGCCCATATAAACTCTTAATAGCTTACACTGGTTGCTCTATAGTTACATAATAAGATTGATAGAGAATGTGTGCGTATTTTCACTATTAGAAAAAATAACTAATTGGCTAAACTGATCGATACAAAACCCTGGTCTCTGCGTCAAGTGATAGGAATTAATAAGAACACTGTTCCAGAAAATATTACAAAAAGATAAATATTTTTTTCCATCAAAGAACATAAAAATCAAATTAACTTTAAAAGACTTTACTTAAAATCTATCTGATTATTGCCAAGAAAGTATTGGTTTAGTAATAATATACACCAAATATATTTTGTTTATCTTGAGTAGTAATAAAATGTTACATTAATAAGTTATTTAGTATCTCAAACCGTTGTGGAGACATTATAAAAATCGAGAAATATTTATTATTTAAATTAACTTCAAAGTCATTTTCATGAGGAAATAAGGATTACAATATTGTTTATAGCAATAAACAGTATCTAGATATAAAATATAAAATATAATTATATATATATTATATAATATGGGGCATCACACTCTCGAGCAAATTGTCTTTCAGACACATCTTACACCCGCTGAGTAGAGATAAATCGTGCTGACGGTTCTCAACGCGTTTTTCAACGCGTGGTGCAGTCCGTTTGACGGTTTTTCTTTTGCCCGCTAGGAGATCCCAATCACACACACTGAACTAAACTTGAGACGGACGTTTCGGTGGTAGTTCCTGTGGTTGATACCTAACGGTGCCAACGAAGCCACAGTAGGCTGTAAAGCGTTACCGGCTGCGAAGCAATACTTCACATTCGGAGTCCGTCTTCCGGGACACCATACAACACCACAAGCCCACCACCACTGCACAGAGGAGGGTATCTTAGCCCTTCCACACTGGCCACTAGCCTGCCTTTTTCAGGGCTGAGCGAAAT
>CABEEJ010002896.1:84732-97123 GCA_901482245.1 Timema douglasi
GCCACCCCAAACAAAAAGAAACCGACTCGGACATGGAATACACTTCTACGGACATCTCAGACATGGAGGCCGACACTGACGGACAAGGGATTTTTACAATGGCGGACGAACTGGGACGCAAACGAAAATTCAGACCACGAAAACACACACAAACAAAAAAAACAGCACTGACATTTACTAACAAGTTTGATTTCCTGAAAAGGGCTGAAAACCAAAAATAACCACAAGCTGACCAAGCCAAACAGACTAAGAACGACCTACCACAGACTGCCACCATGCAACAAAGACAAGGTACCCTTCAATAGTCACACTAGGAACACAAAACTATAATAAGTTCACAAAACTAGCCAAAGAAGTAGGAAATGAAATTAAGATAACTTACGTAGCACATGGACTTAAGATCCACACAACAACCAAAATAGACTTTGAACTGGTACAGCACATACTTAAGGACATGAAGCAGGAATTCCACACATACACACTACCTAGGGACAAGCCACTGAAGGTAGTCATCAAGGGGCTCCCCCCAACATGGCAACCAGGGACAACCAACAAGAGCTAGTGGGGCTTGGTTTCCCCGTCACAAACGTCAGACAGTTCACCAGAAAGACACAACCAGACAACAACACACATACCGTAACACTACTGCCATTAATTCAAGCTACCCTCGCCAAGAACACCGACACATTAAACATTTACAAAATAGAATATTTGAATCACACGAGGGTCAAAATTGTCCCGTACTTACCACCCACCAACACCATCGCACAGTGCCGCAGATGTCAGAGATTCGGGCACACGAAAAACAATTGTCAAAATATCCCCAGGTGCATAAAGTGCACAAACTTACACGACACTAAGGACTGCCCAAAAAAAGATAACACCACAGCCACCATGTGCATAAACAGTAGAGGTAGTCACACGGCTAGCTACAGTAAGCATTGAATGTATATATACATATATATATATATACGGCCCTTCAATTCTATTGGCTGTACATTAGAGTAGTGTTAGCTGGGTATAGGGGTGTGGGGAAAATGCGACGTAATGGACATACGATGTATATATATACATTCAACACAGTAAGTGTCCCGTCTACGTGGATCTACTGTAAAAGAGAAGGTCCATTCAAGAAAACGGGTGGGCACCATTACATCGCAAGTTCATTACATCGCATGTCCATTACATCGCGTTTAAGGAACAAATACATTGCAGGTCCATCACGTTGCATTTGCCCCACCTATCTATACACAGCTAACCCTACTCTGACGTACAACCAATAGGATTGAAGGGGCGTATATATACAATTACATCGCAAGTCCATTACATCGTATGTCCATTACGTCACATTTTCCCCACCCCTCTATACCCAGCTAACACTACTCTAACGTACAACCAATAAGATTGAAGGGACGTATATATACAATTGTTATTATTAGCACCGCGTCTAACTACCCGTTCGGGTTATACGCACTTACGCTAATGTGTAATGGTAGGGTGATTGTGAGATGAAATAGGAGGACCTACAGTTTAACGTGGAATCCAATCCACGGTGGAGGCCTAGCACTCCACACATTCACAAGATGTATTGTCAGAGGTGAAGGAAGGATTTGGTAATCAGATAAATCTCTGCCGAGACCAAGGATTGAACCCCGGACCCCCAGCACAGAAGTCCGACACCTTACCCCTAAGCCACCAGGTCACCTATATACAATTACATCGTATTACAAATACATCGCATGTCCATTACAAAGCGTTTTTGAACAAATACATTGCAGGTCCAACACGTCGCATTTCTCCACCTCTCTAAACACAGCTAACCATATTGACCAACAAGATCCCAACAAGTTGTGTTACAATATAAACGCACTCCCAACTTGTTGTGTATGTTGGGTGAGCTGGTCAGAGCCAACAAGTTGGGTTGGGTTGTGTTGGATCATTTGTTAGAGATAATAAACGACCAACCCAATATGTTGGCCGAGTTGGGAGGTTCTGCGCATGCGCTATCCAGTTTAATGGATGTCTAACCTAATCAACTTTGCCAACAAGGGGAGTCAGACACATAATCATTTCAACCAAACCTACCTTCATAGTGAGAGCAAAGCCTCTTTTATTATGCAACAACATGGATCCAACATGTTGGAAGACAAGACACGTGGAAAAGTAAGCTTTGTTTATTCTAGACAACTTGTTAGACCAACATCCTTGTTCCTTTACCATTCTTTAATCACTCTACACATTTCTAGCCATGTATAATTACGTATTACTTGCCGTTTCTTCATTTATTGTGGTGACAGGAAGTGTACTCTTGCAGGAAAACCAAAACTTAAGAAATGGTAGGGCATTCCAAGTTTTTTTTGCTAGACGTCGAATAGAGGGTATGTATATGGTAATAATGAGTAACCTACATTTTACAGTGGAGTTGATAGCTTTGTACTTATGAAACATCACAAAGAACCAAATACTTTTGATATGAATCAATTAAAATTCTAGTAGCCGAAGCTATTATTATTTATTCTTTTTAGTGAAGAATTCTCCATCTCCATCAATTCTGAAAATTGAAGAATGACACCTGAACATGGGTCCCGGGTTCGATTCCCATGTCGAGGTGTGATTTTTTTATTTTCAGAATTTAAATCAATTAGCTTAACAGTATTAGCCTTGTTCAATTACATGATCACACAATTATGCTAGCCCCGATTTTAAAAGTTAAACTAATGTGAAAATAAAACACATGCTTCACCAAGGTTAAACAATCATTCAAATCTATAGCGCATGCGCAGAACCTCCCAAATTAGCCAACATGTTGGGCTGGTCGTTTATTATCTCTAACAAATGATCCAACACAACCCAACCCAACCCAACTTGTTGGCTCTGACCAGCTTGACCAACACCAACATGAACATCCCCAACAAGTTGGGAGTGCGTTTATATTGTAACACAGCTTGTTGGTGTCGTTATGGTTAGCTGTGTGTAGAGAGGTGGAGAAATGCGACGTGTTGAACCTGCAATATATTTGTTCCAAAACGCGATGTAATTGACATGTGATGTATTTGTAATGCGATTTAATTATATATATACGCGCCTTCAATCCTATTGGTTGTACGTTAGAGTAGGGTTAGCTGGGTATAGAGAGATGGGGGAAATGCGACGTAATGGACATGCGATGTAATGGACTTGTGATGTAATTGTATATATACGCCCCTTCAATCCTATTGGTTGTACGTCAAAGTAGGGTTAGCTGTGTATAAAGAGGTGGGGGGAATGCGACGTGATGGACCTGCATGTATTTGTTCCTAAAACGCGATGTAATGGACATGCGATGTAATGGACTTGTGATGAAATGGTATACACCCCAAGAAAACACACTACAATCAAGACAGTTCACGCAAACAAGAAAACCCACACAAGAACACCATGCCTCTGCAAACAACTTACCCCAGTTAAAAAGTAGGTCACAACAATTAGTCACAGAGGAGGCTCGTGTCCCCCCACCACCCACACAGAAAAACCACCCCACAACAACACTCACCGAAGCTACGGGCAGCAGTTCTAGTTCAGAGGGCACGCACACAACAAGAAACGACTTCAACATTATCACACATCAAGGAGATTATAGAGATCTTAAAGGAATTAAACATTTTCAAAATGATAGCTCATTTCAAACCATACCTTTCCAGATTAGGTCAATGTAATAATGCGACAGAAGAAATGTTCATATTAATAGAAGGGGTGACTCAATATTCTATGTCCCAGGATGACTAACGGACCAAGGACGATGACTAAAGACATACTACGTGTTTTTATATGGAACGCGAACGAGATACACAAGAAAAAGAATTAGAGGAACTCTTCAAAACCTACGGAATAGACATAGCTTTAATAAACGAAACCCGCTTGGACTAAAAGACTAATAAAGGGGGGGGGTGCTTATAAAAATCTCAGATACCACGTTTTAGCCCACTTGTTAAAATGGTTTCGCTTCTAGCCCGAGCTACATTATTGTGGGGTCATGAAAAAGGTCGACATTCATCAAAATCTTGAGTTCAAATTTTTTTTGTGATAAAAATATCTTCTCTTTGAGGTGTCAAGAGTAAGTAAAAATCTGTGAAATTAGAAAATAAAATTTCAAAGACATTCAGCTTCACTAGTATTTATAACATTGTAGTAAATTTGACACCAAAGAAGAATAAATTGTCTTCTTTCTTGATTATAATAAATCCATGCAAAGCAACTTTAAACGTGATTCAATTTTCTGTTTAGTATATCTGTAGCTTTGACTCAGGTAGATCGTCTTCCAGATGTATTAACAACCTAGTGAAAAAAAATGATTACAGTTTAGCAAATGCTATTTTAGGAAAAACATCTGCAAGATGGATGAATCCAAATCTTATTTTAAACAAGGTCTTAAATAAATTATTTAGTACGCTAAGTTTTATATGTAATGCTTAAGAAATACAATTTTATAGTTCTACGAGTAAAATATAAGTATTCCAATACCCTGAATAACCCACACATACATGCCAAGAGTAGTGTTGGCACCTTAATTTACTCAGAATTTTTGAAATAGTTTTATGTGTTTCTTTCAAGTCAGACCATTGGGATAGAGTAATTAATGAATATTTATTTCCATTATGCAGGAGAACTAATTTTAAACATAATTTATTTTACTTTACATCAGTTAACTGTTTCTAGCCTGGGGCGGTTATTTATTCAATCATATATTTTCCCTAGTGGCTTGCTTGGCCTGTCGTATTTTCATATGCCTTATAATCTAACCTAAGACTAGGACAGACTCAACATCTAGTCCCGGTCCAATAATTCACCATTGTGAAAGAGTAAATCTATATTTCACTAATTGTCAATTTTTGTCTCGGCTAGGAATTGAACCCGAAACCTTTAGCTCAGTAGAAAGACATGCTACCAACCAAGCTACGTTGTCGGAATTAAACATAATTTCTATATATTAATAATATGGACCATTCATAAGGATGGTTTTAGATAGCTGGGTATTTCTTTTCATAAGACAACTAATATCCCCCCCTAAATTTCCTTCTAATAATAAAATAACACTTCACTGTGTTGTCAATACAATGTTATTTTTAGCAAGTTCCTGCGACGAGTGATTTTCATTGATATAACCGGGAACCAAGGAATTTTCTAGATCTTTGCTTAAATTTAGGTCACAAACACAGTATTTCAAATTTTCTTGCTTAGATATATGTATCACAACTTGGTGGCGTATTTAACTAAAGCGATAGTTTCTCGTAGAGCTAGACTGACATGGACGGGAAGATCGAGGTTCGAATCCCAATTGATTGAATTGGGTGTGGTTTTACACAAATGGTTTTCTACTCTGCCTCCTTACAAATGAGGGCTACCTTCCTCTAAAATTTAGCCTTCCCAATTCCTAACCCATTAGCATTATTAGTTCTCAAGCGTACAACCCGAGATGGTAGTTTGACTCAGTGCTGGAAAAAAAAAGTATCATGGCATCAGTTCCCGGACCACTAATTTTAAACTTTCGAAAATACTCGCTAGTGAACAAACCCCCAACTCATGAACTCGCAAATAAATGGCTGTACCAAAACAGAGCTAATTTTAAGGTTTCTACTGTCGTGCGAGTGGGTGTGACGTTGTTTTCTTGCGAATGAGTTTTCAATCTGACAACACTGTAAAACCAGGACGTGCTACTAAAAGATTGAGGATATAGGATGCCACAACACGCCACTATACAAGATATGTAAATGAAAGTAAACATTATTATTGTATTGAGTGCATCTTGAGAAACGATTTGTTTGGTTTTATTAGGAAATCATCTTCCAGTTGTTTGCTTATAAGTTTGTCCCAAAAATTTCTCAGTTTATATAAGTAGGGTTAAACCATCTGTTTATTCATTACCACTTTTGCAGAATTGGTAGCGTGCTTGTATGAGACTCTAAAGTTCACTATCCAGTTCGATTTTATTTTTTGTCAGAATGAAAATCACTTGTTAATAATTTGAATTTAGTAAAATATTATTTTACTATCGTAACTCTTTTTAAATCATAAATATGCCTAAATATTTAAATATATGAATAATAATTAGGTGGCTTCATTATTTTTAAATGTGTACATTTTTATGTCATCAAACCCATTAATCTTGTATACTTGTATAAAAAATATTTAAAACAAATTATATAGTTATTGATACAAAACTTTAAAATGAAAGGCAATTTTTTTCAGTTTGATACATTTTTAAATAAATAGATAAGCTAAGATTTAAACACGCGAAATCAAGCTTATATATATGTCACGTTACCGTCTCAGTCAAGTTGACAGTTAATTAATTTTGAAAAAATTTATATATATTACTAAAACTTCAACCAAAAAATATTGTTATTGGCGGATTGAATAAAGTATACAAAGCAATCATATGTTTTACAACTGTAAACCTATTTTGTACAATGAAAAGTTTAATTTAGCAAAATCACTCTCAAAAGGTTCTAACCGAAGAGACTGATAGCGTCAATTTTGTTTTATTATCTTCTATTCTACAGATAAGTCCTATTTCGTACGTCGTGAGGCTGGCGAATAGAATCCGCTCCCTATTCGATGGTGTGACGTCAGTTTACGCAGGGCAGATGTTTCGAAATTATAAGTTGGCGAGATTGTATGCGAGATGAGAGAAATATGCTAGTGACTCGCTACCCGCACGTTTCAAAATTAGGTGCCCTGGATGATAGTCCACATCCTTAGACGTGGCTGGCTCATTAGATATTAGACTTTGCAACACATTTATCCACACAGTCTTTTTAACTGCTTCTTTCATATCATGTTTTAGGGGGAGTTGTTACCGGCAACTCATCAATGTGTGGAATACCTTATTATAGTCAATATTTTATGGCATTTGAAACCGTATACTTTATAGAATTCCTGATTATATTTTTATCATCCAGAAATAACATTCATCAAGGTAGTTTTCAAATCATAGGTGAATCATAGGTCATACTTTTAATGAGTATCTCAGTTTGCACCATCCTCAGATTCGTTGTGCAGGTAGTACATATCATATAAGGAGACCAGTTTTGGTCCTTGTAAACAATCTTGAGATGGTGACCTGGCGGTCTAGGGGTAAGGTGTCAGTCTTCTATGCTGGCGGCCGGGGTTCATTCCCCGGTCCCGGCAAAGATTTATCTGATTACCAAACCCTTCCTTCACCTCTGACAAGACATATTGTGAATGTGAGGAATGCCAGGCCTCCCCGTGGTTCGGATTCCACGTTAAACTGTAGGTCCTCCATTTCATCTCACAATCACCCTACCATTACACATTAGCGTAAGTGCGTATAACCCGAACGGGTAGTAAGACGCGGTGCTAATAATAATAATAATAACAATCTTGAGAATAAAATACAAATAATATGGACTTTAATAATGCTAAGAATTTACTTCCTCGTAGTTTACATGTTAAAACTATCAAAACCTAACAGTAATTGCCAGGGTGATTAAGACATTTCATTTGTATTTGGAATTATAACAATACAATGGCTGTAAAAACTCCATGGTTTGAGCGCATAAGAAAATTATAGTGACCAAGTGGCCTCAGCCGTTTGCAACGAAAGTAATACTATTTGCAGATAGAGTGGGCTATGAGCTTAACACAAAAAACCCCGCTCCCCCAAACGGCTGTTAATCTCAGATTACTAAACTGGAGCTGCCATTTATTTATTCAGGTAACACCTTATTTGTCCCCATGAGTGGTGAGTTCTTTCCCGACAGACTGAATCACAATAAATAAGACAAAAACATTCTCCAAATAAGCAAAGAGAATTATCTCATGCTATAGCTATTTCTCCATAGCTGAAAGAGATAACGCGTGGGCATACATCCACAAAAACATTACTCACTAAGACAATACTACCGTATGTGAGGGAGTGCGAGAAAGACCTGGTTTATCTATTTGAACAGTGTGGATTAAATGACGAAGAAAATATATGGTGGAAGAGTGAGTGGATCAATAGAAAGAGGTAGGTCATTTAAGTCGTGGTTAAATGTTGTAGAATAATGTGTGAAAAAGAAAAACATTAAGAGTTTGAAGAATAGAGAGCATATACACAGATGTTGTTGAAGCGAAGGGAGTACGCGAGAATAGGGAAATGTGGAGAAAGTTAGTGAGAATGGATTAAGTAGTGTGTTGGTTTTTAGTTATTTGTACAGTTTATTTCCTACCACGTCAGGGGTGGCGTGATGAGTATGTATATAATATGTACCTATTATATTTTCATGCAATTACAACACTCTAGAAGTCTAGATCGTATGACTGATCAGGGTCATATCCTCTGTATTAAATCATAATAAAAGTCATGTAATATACATAAACAGAAATCCAATATAATTATATATATTGAAATTTTATATTGTCATTTTAGATCTATACACACAACAATCAGCAAAAACAGCGAATATATTGATGTAAGCAAAAATACTGTTGACTATACTGTAATTCGAAGCTAATAAAAATATTATATATAGAGCATACACTCATTCTAGGCCTAAAATATTCGTAAATACCAGAGGCACAGGTTACAGTAAAAAATAAGTTAGAAACTTGACATTAAAATTTTTAATAATGTATTGGTACTTTTTTCTTTGAGAAAATTGGCATGGTAATTGTTTGGTATTTTCAAAAAAGTAAAATTATGATTAATTTTAAATATAATATTAATATCATATATCTATAGTATTTAAACCTGAAGCCTTAACGGGTTGTAGGTGACGCATGTAACACAATGATATACATTGATCACTGTGCCAACTGCGTCACCTACTACCCTTCAAGGTTATAAGCTTAATTACTAGGGAATTGAGAGGTTGAATTTGAGTAAGTGTACCTGCATTTGCATGAAAGAATCGTGCAAAACTGTTCTATTTAGGAAAAATCTCACTCATTACCTTGATCTTCCTCTAACAGTGATCAGGTATATTGTGTGATGCCTTGGGCCTTAACGACGAAACGTTATTTATAATAAGTTTGAAAAAATGTATATTATCTGTTTACTATCATCAACATATAACTAGAATTATGTCAACTACCTTTTAAATGAAAATTGAAACTAATTTATTTGCACAACTTAATGTACATGACTAGCGAAGCTCACAAGATTTAAAGGATCATTAGTTATAGACATAGATCATATAAAGCGTCATAATTGAAATTTTTAAAAATGACATTTTGATATGAGAATGTATTCCAGTGCCCAAGTTTCATATTTCAAAATATGCAAATATCCTTTGTTAATTGTTAATATTGATTGTGATAGAATGATCACCTGTTTACTTTAGTTTATCATTATGGACTGTTTCAGGTAAAGTGATGATGATTGTAGGTGACGTAACAGGGACTTCTAAAAAATTTGCCAGAAAAAGAAGGATGATTCTTAAAATGACCGATGATCATGGAAGAGAAGGGATGAATCTGCATGAATTTATAAAGAAAGTTGCAGATGCTAAATCTGTCGCTGTTAAACTAAACTTCAATCTGTTAAGTACATTTGAAGAATCAATCAAGTTCTTAAAAGCTATGAGTGGAAAGGTATGTTTACACGCAAGGAAATATTTTTTACAGTTATTATCTAGATAATGAAGTTTATCTAAATGAAATTCAGCTGTATTAGTCTACTGGATATTTGGAGTTTAGTTAAATATGTAATATTGATAAACTGTGTAACTTTTCTATACGGTGTTAATAGGCGAGAATTTGGCACAATATTTAATTATAACACAAACAATTTAATTTACTATGAGCCTACCTTTTGACAGATTACCTGGAGTGAAAAGATGATATATGGGGCGCCCCAATCTTGAGTCTTGAGCACTTAATAAAATAATTATTTCACACGAGAGAGTTTCATGGCTTTGTACCTCGAGACATAGGGACGCTTGAACACTGGTTTTACCGTTATACAAACAAAAGTGCGGGTGTTGGCGAGCCCAGAGCCAGTAAGAGAGAAGGGTCAATATGGTGCTGCCACCTACTGCTAATAAGTATAATTAACTACAATCAAAATAGAGCACAGCTGGCTCAGTAGGTATATTCACACTAAACAGTAACTTTTAGCTTCCGTTTTAAACACAAACATATCTAGGAAATTTTTTGTGAATAATTGACTTAACTGATCTTTATAGAAAGGTTCAGTGTCACTCAGATACTACAAAAGTATTCAATAAAAAAGAGAACAGCTATTAATCATCATCATCAACTGTTTCCAGCCTGTGGCCGGTTCAGTTTAGTAAAATGCCTCCATTATTGTAGAGTCTTCCATCATTCTTCCTCCTTTAATTACTTACATTCTTACCCTCCCACTTGAACACTTTCTGTTACACTCCCATCTCTTTCTTGGCTTCCCTTGACGTCTTTTCCATACAAAATACATTTCCAACATATTCTTCGTCAACTTCTCTTTTATTTTTGCTCTTGATTACATGCCCATACCAACTCAGTTTTGTTTCCCCACTATCTCACGTACTCTCTATAACCTTACTCTTTTCCAGATGACTCCATAGCAGGCTTCTTACACAAATATATATATCAACTCTTCCTGTCTTATTTGCATTACATCTTCTATACTTCCACCTTTCACTTCTATCACGTTTCCAAGTTATTTTACTTTCTGCAACTTTTTCATCTCTACTATATCAATAATTATTGCTTTACTTGGCCTTATAATCTTCCTTGTCATCAGTATCACTTCACAATCTCCCATAGGTACTATAATTTATTCCAAACTCTTTCATTTCCTCTATTTATTCTTGTAACTGATACTTTACTTACTCTTCCTTCTACACCCAAATCATCAAGTTATCAAAAAGCATGATTACTTTTACAAGATTTCCTCCCTGAGATTACCTTCCACTTTGTTCATGACCATGACCATTCCCATTCCTATTACAGAGAGTATTGATGAAAGGTCACTTTTGAGCTTCACTCCATATTTTTTTATTTGGAACCACTCCATCCTTAAACTCTATATCTTAACACAACTCCTATTAACGTCATACATACTTTTCACTATCTTTGCAACTATTCTTTCCCCTTTTGTCTCATCCATCGCTTTACAAACTTTATTTATATTCACGCTATGATATGCCTCCTCCACAACCATAAATATTATTACCAAGTATTTCCCATATTCTTACCTACTTTTCATCAGCTGCCATATGGAAAAGATTAAGTCTAGTGTATACTTATGTTTCCTAAATCTTTGCTGTCTCTCGCTCCACCTTCCTTTCATTTTATTTAATATTCTCTTTTCCAGTATATTCTTTTATAATTATGTACAAGGACTCATGAGTGTTAACCTCCTATAATTTGTACATCCCTTCATGTCGTTCTTGAAAATAGGTTTTATAGCTGCCCCTTTTCCTGTTTTTTGTTACCTTGTTCTCCTTTCAAATCATTCTCAGTACTCTGTATAAACATTCTACATCTACTTCATTTGCTGTTTTATTATCATTTCCACGGTTTGTTCAACCACCCCCAGTGCTTTTCTTTGTTTCATCATCCTTAATGCGTCCTCCACCTCTTTTCATGTGAGATCTCTTTTCTCCTCTTCAGCCATTTATTTCTACTCTTTTGTTTCACTTTCATCTCTTTCCTCTTCTAGATTGAACATCTTCTAGAATTATCTCCTCTGTACTTCCTTTTGTTATTTTTCTGTGTTCAATATTCTTCCTTCTTCATCCATAGTTCTGGCTTCTTGTATTTTCTCTCTCCTCCTGTTTTTATTTGGCTACGTTAGAGCAATTATTTCCATTTATTTATCCAATCCTTCCTGTCTTCTAGTAAAACTCACTTAGTTCTTTACTTTTTCTCCTTCATATATTCTGCCTCTGTTTCCTCATTCCTATTCTTAAAACTCTTTCTGAATGCTTTATTCTCCTTCTCCACTGCTTCTTCACCCTGTCCTTCCACCATAGTGTCTCCTTCCACTTTCTCCTATCACTTGTACTCCCACACACCTCCTCTGCAACTCTCAACAAACTGTTCTTAAACCTTTCTCATTCAACTTATACACTTTGTATTACAGGGTGTCCACTCGCCTGGAAAAACCTAGAATTAAGAGGGAATTTCTCTTTTCATATAATATCTGGGAATTATCAAGGAATGTCGGAGTGACCCAGGAAAGTTTTTTAACTGCTATATAAATATGTCAAACATTTTAACATCTCATTTCTTATATCTGTATTTTAAAAAATTTTTTAATTATTATTATTATCACTGTGTCTTACTACTCGTTCGGGTTATACGCACTTACGCTAATGTGCAATGTTAGGGTGAATGTGAGATGAAATGAAGGACCTACAGTTTAACGTGGAATCCGAACCACGGTGGAGACCTGGCATTCCTCACA